>CM033642.1:183112613-183234476 GCA_019512145.1 Engystomops pustulosus | reverse complement strand
TTGGAGTTTCAAAATTTTTGGTGTAATTGGACCAAGAATTATCAATAAAGCTTCATTACAGACATCTTACAGCTGATAATTGCAGTCTGGGACTATAGTAAAGCATCCAGAGAGCTTCACCAGAGGTCACAGTGGGCAGAGGGGTCCGTCTGTAACTATGGGTTACTATGGGTGTCCTTAAGTAGGGGACCGCCTGTATATTCATTAGGGGGTGCTATATATTTATTAGTTATAGGATACAGATTACTTTGCATCATGTAAACCAAATGTTGGGGGGGGGGTCTGTATTAATAAATTTGTGGTGTTGTATATTGATTGGTGCTGTGCATGCTATAATTCCAGTAGACTAATATATATATATATATAATGAAGGGATGTGTTATATGTGGGGTTGTGTTGTGAGGGGTATATATTATTTAGGAGCGCAGTGTTGTTATCCACTAGACTTCATACTGTAAGTGACTGTGGTATTTTTAGGGACGCCGGGTGGATATGCTGCACGGAGCTGAAGATATCTGGAAGAGATTGTCATCTATAAGATCATACATCATAAGAAATACATCAAATTCCACTTGAAGTTCAAACCCTTAGGAAAGTGTGTAACCAGATTTAGAATCCAAAATACTTTCCTAGAGAAAAGTGCTTTCTTCCAGTCTCCAAGAGACTTGTTCAATGGCTTGGGTCCAGAGACTTGTTCAATGGCTATAACTCGCATACCATTTATGAAGCCTGCATGGTATGAGGGAAAGCACCCGTTATATGTTCGCTTATGCGGTCCATGAGTTTGCGGACCGTGCAGCCTACATATTGTAAAGAACATTTGGAGCATTGTATAACATAGATTACATGTGTATATTCACAATTGATGTACAAGTGAGTATTGTAAGTTAATCCTGTACTGACAGAAGAGAAAGAGGTAGTTTTCTACATGCAGAGATTGCAGCGATTACCACTATAACAGTAGCTGCCCTTAACTTGCAGCCAGTGTTTGGTGTGTGGTTTGTCAGAAAACATATTTGGGGCCTATAAATTGCCAAGGGTATTGGCTCGAGTAGATACAAAAGAAACACCATTTTTTAAAATTTTTCTTAGAGTGGGTTCATGTTCTAAAATGGGAAGGTGTAACTTAATAAAATTGGCTATGGAATGAAATTGTTCACAGTATTGTGTACTGAAAGTGATTTGGGACTGGGTATGCATGGACTTAGTTTTTTTGGATTCTAAATAAGAACTCCTAGGTTTTTTTTATCAACTATATTTTTTGCTCTTTTACAGAGGCTGCGTGTGTAACCTCTATGGAAAAGCCTTTTCTCAGTGACCTCACTTTCCTGCATATAATCTTTTTCTAAAGTGCAGGATTGTTTGGCCCTGAGAAATTCCCTGATCCAGAGATTTTTAACTGTGTGAGTAGGGTGACGACTTGTGGCATGTAACAATGTGTTGCCCGACATAGGTTTGTGATATAGGCTACCCCCCTCAAGGCCACGCCATAAAAGGCAAGGTCTCCCTAAAGTACCACATCCAATGTTCAATAGCATTCTGCAAACCGAAATTGAAAATATCAATCCCAACATCTGAAAGGTGGACCGCATCAGCCCCGTAGAGGCCCTCAGTGAAGCTTCCAAGTACACATGCCTGTTTTTTTCCATTAAATCCCATTCCCTCACCCAGAGTATGCATGGGATAGTTTCAGAAAATATTAACATTGTATCCAGAATAATGCATTTTAAATTTACTAAATCTTTCCTTATTTCCCAAAGTAATTCTAATGTTCTGACCTTGCTCACATTATTCCCACCTACATGCAGAATCAGAAAAATTAGGTGCAGGCTACATTTTAAGTAATTTTTTAACTTCCCACAACAACTTTCTCCCATCTAATACCCCTATAACCAAACCAAAAAAAATTCAAAAAGCAGAGTCCAAATTTTAAATCTCAGAATAACAAAGTTTCCCGCTCATTTCTGTGCCCAGAAAACAAATGAGTGGCCCAAGATCCAAACCCCTAAGCAAGAACCTAAAATTTTAGTCGGAAAGTAATAAATTAGGCCTTATATACACTTTCAATTTACTGGATGCCCATCTACCGATTCTTTAAATTACTGAATCACTCAGGCCAAGATGCATCATCTCTGTGGCAGCGCCGCTCTGGAAGGAATGAGATGAAATCTTATACCTAAACTCAAGGGAATTAAGCCATAAAACCATAACATGAAATAAGTCCTTATGAATCAACAGTGGACCCAACACCTTTGGCCTAAAAGAAATCCATTGCTGCAAATTAAAAACTGCACACAGAAAAATTATCACCTAACCCTGACAAATTAACTCACTTTCCTCTACCCAATTGATCAGTCTTGCATTGTCTTAACAAAATAGAAACTGAATTTTGCTCCACAAATAAATGATTTATTAAAATCCCAGAACAAACTTTCTACGTTTACAAACCAACTCACTAACTAAAGCTAAAACAAACTTACTAAAAAGCCAAGCCTCAAAACTATCCCAACAAACCCTGGTTACAACTTCAACAAGCTTAGACAACAAATAAATTGATTTTGGACCTCTCAAATCTCTTGCTACCGTAGACTTACAATGACCTTCAGGAAAATACTCTGTAGGGGCACACTTTCCTGCCAGTTTAAAGAAAAAAGAAATACCATCCAACACTTTCATAATGGAAGCATAACTGACCCCCCTCTGCATTAAATGGCACACAAAACCCAATGACATTTAGTTTCAAAAGCGTTCTACATTAACCCAATCTCAAAATGAAATTAATTCTCCCCATGCAGTTGAATAACCAGCTCATGTACTGGAAGGCAACAAACTTCAAGTCTTATGCAAAATTAGTCCCAATATTACGTTCCAAAGGTGTGGAGGACAAGGAACTCCCGCTGCCTCTGGGACCAGCTGATGAAACTTCTGGAACTGTAACCGAGATAAAGAATCTATTACATTTGTGAAACCTTGGACCTTCTTTGACTTTAATCAGATTTTAAACAACATAAGACTAAGGTCACAATTTAACAACCATGTCACACTTAGAAGACAATGTATTTATTGCAAAAACTTGGTTGTCTTGTCTACAGCATCAGTAAATAAATGTAAAGCTGTAGAATCTTTAAAATCCTGTTGCCAACAACTCCTTACATTAATTTTTTTTCACAGCAAATGGTCTTTATTCAAGCATATACACTCACCGGCCACTTTATTAGGTACACCATGCTAGTAACGGGTTGGACCCCCTTTTGCCTTCAGAACAGCCTCAATTCTTCGTGGCATAGATTCAACAAGGTGTTGGAAGCATTCCTCAGAGATTTTGGTCCATATTGACATGATGGCATCATACAGTTGCTGCAGATTTGTCGGCTGCACATCCATGATGCGAATCTCCCGTTCCACCACATCCCGAAGATGCTCTATTGGATTGAGATCTGGTGACTGTGGAGGCCATTTTGAGTACAGTGAACTAATTGTCATGTTCAAGAAACCAGTCTGAGATGATTCCCAGCTTTATATGACATGGCGCATATCCTGCTGAAAGTAGCCTCAGATGTTGGGTACATTGTGGTCATAAAGGGATGGACATGGTCAGCAACAATACTCAGGTAGGCTCAATTGGTACCAAGGGGCCCAAAGAGTGCCAAGAAAATATTCCCTACACCATGACACCACCACAACCAGCCTGAACCATTGATAAAAGGCAGGATGGATCCATGCTTTCATGTTGTTTACGCCAAATTCTGACCCTACTATCACAGCAGAAATTGGACTATCAGACCAGGCAACGTTTTTCAATCTTCTATGTCCAATTTCGATGAGCTTGTGCAAATTGTAGCCTCAGTTTCCTGTTCTTAGCTGAAAGGAGTGGCACCCGGTTGGGTCTTCTGCTGCTGTAGCCCATCTGCCTAAAAGTTCGACGTACTGTGCGTTCAGAGATGCTCTTCTGCCTACCTTAATTGTAACGTCACTGTTGCCTTTCTATCAGCTCGAACCAGTCTGCCCATTCTCCTCTGACCTCTGGCATCAACAAGGCATTTCCGCCACAGAACTGCCGCTCACTGATGTGTTTTTTCTTTTTCGGACCATCTCTCTGTAAACCCTAGAGATGGTTGTGCAGAAAATCCCAGTAGATCAGCAGTTTCTGAAATACTCAGACCAGCCCTTCTGGCACCAACAACCATGTCACGTTCAAAGGCACTCAAATCACCTTTCTTCCCCATACTGATGCTGGGTTTGAACTGCAGGAGATTGTCTTGACATGTCTACATGCCTAAATGCACTGAGTTGCCGCCATGTGATTGGCTGATTAGAAATTAAGTGTTAACGAGCAGTTGGACAGGTGTATCTAATAAAGTGGCCGGTGAGTGTACATTAGTATCCATTTTAAAACATACACCAGTGCTTTCATGAATACATTAGTTACAGTGCATGACCATAACAAACACCCCCCCCCTCCCCTGAAAAAAGAAAACTCCCCCAGCGGTCCAGTCCCACCTAGTCCAAAGCAATAGCCTTCATTTGCTATACCACAACACTGCCCCTGCGCTATCCCAGCCCCTACCTTATTCTCACCAGTCCCCCTGGATTCACTTGCATCCATCTTCTGAGCAGCTCCACTTGCATCCATCTTCTGAGCAGCTCCGTCCCTAGTCCTGGACAATCCAGCTCTTTACGCCACTGCTTTTCAAAATTCCCAAAGGCATAATGCTTTAAGTAGACCCCTAGTTCCATGCGAAATGTAGCATTCACCATTTTTTTTACTTACGAAATACCTGGAGATGTATTATCTAGCCAATGTGTAGCTATCTTTTTCCGATTTTAGTAGAGATGAGCGAACATACTCGTCCGAGCTTGATGCTCGTTCGAGCATTAGCATACTCGAAACTGCTCGTTGCTCGGACGAATAAGTCGCCCGCTCGAGAAAATGGCATCTCCCGCCGTTGTGATTTTTGGCGGCCAGAAACAGAGCCAATCACAAGCCAGGAGACTCTGCACTCCACCCAGCAAGACGTGGTACCCTTACACGTCGATAGCAGTGGTTGGCTGGCCTGATCAGGTGACCCTGGAATAGACTAGTCCCTGCCCGCGCTGCTCGTATCATTCTCTGTCTGGATGCCGCTAGGGAGAGAGCTGCTGCTGGTCAGGGAAAGCGTTAGGGTGTTCTATTAGAATAGCGTTAGGCAGGAGTGATTCTACAAAAACCCAACAGCCCTTCTTAGGGCTACAATAACGTTTTATTTTACTTTATTTTGGTTTGCCTGTGGCTGGGCTTGCTGCCATGAGTAGTGCAGCTAGTACCATATTGTGAGTAATTTGCAGGGAGACTTGCTACCATTGTGTTTAGCTCTTAGTGACACACATATCCACCTTAAACACCGAAGTGGGACAATTTATTAGGGGTTTGATTAGAATTAGGCAGAGTCTGCTGATTTATTTATTTTTACCTTTATATCTTTTTATAGCTCAAAGTCATCTTGCAAAGCAAGTTGGGTGTCCAACTACTGCAGGGGTCAGAGGCCGTGGTCCTGGGCGGGGTGAGACACCACCGGCTGATGAGGGAGCAGGTTCATCATGTCTCAAGTTACTGGGACTCGTGGTAGAGCACTGCTGAGGCCAGAACAGAGCGAAGAGGTGATGTCGTGGATTGCGGACAATGCTTCTAGCCATTTGTCCACCAGTCAGTCTTCCACGCAGTCCACCCATGTCACCGAAATCAGCACTCCTCCAGCTCCTCCACCTCAGCCTCCTTCCCCCCCAGTCTGCCCCCTCCCAGGAAAATTTGGCATTTGAACCGGCATACTCTGAGGAACTGTTTTCTGGACCCTTCCCACAGTCACAAACCACTTGTCCGGTTGCTGCTGAGCTATTTTCCAATGCCCAGGTTTTCCACCGGTCGCAGTCTGTGGGTAATGATGACGTTATTGACGTAGTGGAAGAAGTGTTTAAAGAGGTGTCGGACGATGAGGAGACACGGTTGTCAGACAGTGGTGAAGTTGTTGTCAGGGCAAGAAGTCCGAGGGGGGAGCAGACTGAGGGATCGGAGGATGATGAGGTGACAGACCCGAGCTGGGTTGATAGGCCATGTGAACACAGTGCTTCTGAGACGGAGGCGAGTCCTATAGCAGAACAGGTTGGAAGAGGCAGTGGTGGGGCCAGACGGAGAGGCAGGGCCAGAGCTGGTGCATCAGCGCCAAATGTTTCCCGTAGTCAAGCTCCCGTGGCGAGGGCTAGATTTTCAGAAGTCTGGAGGTTCTTTAAAGAAACACCGGATGACCGACGGACTGTGGTGTGCAACCTGTGCCAAACCAGGATCAGCAGGGGTTCCACAACTACTAGCTTAACTACCACCAGTATGCGCAGGCATGTGAATGCTAAACACCCCACTCAATGGCACCAAGCCCGTTCACCTCCGGCCGGGCACACCACTGCTCCTTCCCCTGTGTCATCTGCTAGTCAGCCCCCTGCCCAGGACCATGGCCCAAACACCTTCCGTGCGAAAACCCCATATTCGCCTCCACGATCCTCCACAGCATCCAACAGCGTTCAGCTCTCAATACCCCAGACGCTGGAGCGCAAAAGGAAGTATAGCACAACCCACGCCCAAGCCCTCAACATCCACATCTCCAAGTTGCTTAGCCTGGAGATGCTGTCCTATAGGCTGGTAGAGACCGCGGCCTTTCGCAACCTCATGGCGGCGGCCGCCCCTCGGTGTTCGGTACCCAGCCGCCACTACTTTTCCCGATGTGCCGTCCCAGCCCTGCACAAGCATGTGTCAGAGAACATCATCCGTGCCCTGACCAACGCCGTTTCTGACAAGATCCACCTGACCACGGACACGTGGACGAGTGCTGCCGGGCAGGGCCACTATATGTCGCTGACGGCACATTGGGTTAACTTGGTGGAGGCTGGGACCGAGTCTGACCCTGGGGCTGCTCATATACTGCCGACGCCGAGGATTGCGGGGCCTACCTCGGTCCAGGTCTCAAAGGCCTACTATGCCTCCTCCTCCTCCCACCCCTCCTCCACTGCCTCCTCCTCCGAATTACCATCCGTGGGCATGGCGCCATCAGTCGGTAGCTCTAGGCACAGCAGCAGTGCCGTCGCTAAGCGACAGCAGGCGGTGCTCAAGCTGCTGAGCCTAGGCGATAAAAGGCACACCGGCCAAGAGCTATTACAGGGCATCACGGCGCAGACCCATCTGTGGCTGGCACCGCTGAACCTGAAGCCAGGCATGGTTGTGTGTGACAACGGCCGTAACCTGGTGGCAGCTCTGCAACTCGGCAGACTGACACATGTGCCATGCCTGGCCCATGTCTGTTGAAAAACTCTCTGGTCAGCATGAAGTCGGAAGCTTTGCGCTCGTCACAAGAGACGGGGGAAGAAGATTCCCTTGTTGATAGCCAAAGAACCCTTAGGTCTGTTTCTCAGCGCATATCGGAGGAGGTGGAGGAGGATGAGGAGGAAGAGGAGGAGAATGTTGGCGAGACAAGGAAACTGGCTATTTTTTGCCAGGGCCAACTGGCTCTAGCTATAGTACTCTATGTATTTAATTTTTCTGGAGGGCCACCTACCCGGTCCTCTGTTTTAAGCAATTTTTGGGAGTGCCACATACAGGCACTCAATCTATTTAATTTTTCTGGAGGACCACCTACCTGCTCCACTGGTTTGAAAACTTTTTTGGACTGCCACATACAGGCACTATCCAAATTAAATTGTCTCCATAGCAGCCTCCACATGTCGTCTTTTTAGCTGGCTCCACACGTTGTCTCCATTGCTACCTCCACACGTCATCGCCATAGCTGCCTCCAAAAGTCGTCCATATAGCTGCCTCCATACATGGTCTCCTTAGGGCAGTGATTTTCAACCTTTTTTGAGCCGCGGCACACTTTTTATACTTAGAAAATCCTGGGGCACACCACCAACCAAAATAGCACAAAATGTCACTAAAACAGTCATATTATACATATAGTTAACAATACAGATTCTAAATTTATTTTACTCACTCAGTGTGAAACTTGGGCCTGTTTCGATAAACACAAAAGGGATATCCTGGCAGGAATGGTGGAAAGACACATACAAAGCTCTTCCTCAACAGTTCTCAGTTTCTCCCTGTTTTTAGTATATGGTGCTGATTATTATGTGGCTCTTATACTGCAAAATAAAGGGGTACAATGAGAAGTACTATGGCCATGAGGCCAGAGTACAAGTGCCAGCTCATATACTCAGCATACGAGCTGGTACTTGTAGTACTCCAGCCTCATGACTATAGTATTTCTCATTTTACATTTCTCATTGTTATATGCAGTATACTGCTGGAGTACTAAAAGTACCAGCTCTTCTGCTGAGTATTCTGCCAACAGTTCATATACTCAGGCAAAAGCTCATATAGTCAGCATTATTGGTGGGCATTACCTTGGCGGTGGGCAAATGCGAGAGTCTCTCCGCTCTCAGGATGATGCGCCGGCCTCGGTGACGTCATTTTGTCGCGCGAGGTTCAAAGCTTGCGCATGTGTTATTGTACACGTCTCCTACATTGTAAGAAGCTGTGACTGCGCATCGCTGCGCATTGCCAGGAAACAAAACACAGGGGGCACCATAGTTTGGGGAACTTTTCCCGCGGCACACCCGACCATGTGTCGCGGCACACTAGTTGAAAATCACTGCCTTAGGGAGTAGCCTAGAGACAGGGGCTTGGATTGGCGAAACTCACCTGGCAGCGGAGCGCCAGCTCCATCTCAAACATATTTTTCTTAACTGCAGCACCTTTAATCTACTACTAGTTCCACTGCTCCATTACATGGTCCCCTTATCAAACGAGCTGTGTAGGCAGATTTTGGGTTGTTTTTCATGGCTTCCACATAAAAACTGTTAACTTTGTTGTGTAATCCACAAAATATACTGGCAAACTTTTATCATTTACCGATAATATTTCAGCGCTTCTTGCGCATCTGTATACATTCCCCTCACCCGCCATATCCCAAACTTATAAGAACGCTACTACACTTGATCTTATACAAAAGGTTCTTAGAAGTGCTGTTTGAGGAGTAGCCGAGAGACAGGGGCTTGGATAGGCGAAAGCTCGCCTGGCAGCGGAGCGCCAGCTCCATCCCAAGATCCAACTAACATAGTTTTAACTGCAGCACCTTTAATCTACTACTAGTTCACTGCCTCCATACATCGTCCCCTTGTCAAACGAGCTGTGTCAGGCAGAATTTTCAGGTGTTTCACCAGATACATAGTGGTACTCGGCCCATCTGTCGCGGCCATGCTGGATACCTGAAGTTGCAATCATAGCAGCGCAATATGGATGCCCCATACTGTCGCTCTTAATCATGGAACCATTTCCGTAAAAACAATTAAAAATAGAACCAATATGCTATTCCATTATTCCTAGGTGAAATATTCAAACGACCCGGCCTGCTTTGAAAATTATAATTTTTTCAAAGTAAACCCAGTAACTTCTGGCCCCCAGGCCCATTTTGGGTGGGGAGGAGCCGAGAGACAGGGGCTTGGACAGGCGAAATCTCGCCTGGCAGTGGACCGCCAGCTCCATCCCAAGATTAGGCAGCCTCGGGTGTTTCACCAGATACGTTATGGAACTTGGTCACTATGTCGCCACCATGCTGTGTTATCGACTAAATTACCGTCAACCTTTTGTTCACATAGGAAATAATTTCAGCGCTTCTTGCTCACCTCCTTTGGTTCCTCTCTGCCACCCATTGGTTTGAAGCCTGAGTCCATTTAGGGTATGTCTCCATGACACTCTCTAGCCTGCCGCTGCCGCCGCTGCCTCTGCATGCCGTCCCCTATAGTGTCAGGGTCAATTATTGCATGTTTTAGATGCTATGTAGCCTCATTCGGTCACTCTGTCATGGCCATGCTGTTGCCCATAATTTTGGCATAATGGTGCATTTAAGCAGCCTCAGAGGCATCCATGCATGCTGCCCCTGCTGTTTCCTGTCCATTTCCGTGGTGTTTCCATCCTTTTCTGAGGTTCCCAGGTGTTTGGCCAAGCTTCCCTGTGCAGAGCCTTGGGAAAAGTTTGTCTCGAATAACGAGTACCCGAGCATTTTAGTGCTCGCTCATCTCTAGATTTTAGCTATCACCAGCTGTTCTGCCCTGGTAACCTCCAATTTCCCCACACAGCCCAGTACGCACACCTTCAGGTCGGATCTCACTGTCACACAGAACACTCGTTCCAGCAATCAACTAGCCCTGTCCCATAAGTCTCTTAGCGCCGGACATGACCAGAACATATCCATGATGTCGGCTTCATCCATCAAACATCGCAGACACCTGGCCTCACTACAGATCCTCATTTTCCTCATCATGACTGGGGTACTATAGGCTCTAAGGAGCAAGAACAGCTGCAAGCACCTCTGTGCTACATTCAGTGACAACTTACAGTGCCTCATCCCACTCTTCCTCTTCAAAATCACCTACATCCCCCTCCCACCTCTGTCACACTCCAGTCATCTGGTCTCCCAGCATCTTATCCAAGATCTCTCCATATAGCATAGTTATAAGCCTTCTCATGGACTTAGCCTGGGCCACCCCAGTCATCACCCCAAGTAGAGATATCTCTATGTCCCCTGACTCAAATTGGAACTGTGCCTCAATTGTAGATATTTAAAGAACATTTGTCTGGGGACCTCCTCCAACTGCTGAAATGCCTTCAATGTTGAGTCCACATACAGCTGTTGTAGGTATTTATCCCCTTTCTGCTCCGAACGTCTTATACCTTCAAGCATATAAACTTTTCCCAAATACGGATTATCCCACAGAGGAGTATATTTAGTGCAGGGCCCCACCCCCTTAAATCCTGATTGATCCTCATGTACTAACAATCCTACCACGAGCCTATTAACTAAGACCTTAGCTAGGATTTTTAGGTCCGATGTTAAACAGTGACACCGGCCTATAGGAGTCGGGAAGCTGTGCATCCCTGACTACCTTTAAAAGCACCACTATCAAGACCTCATAGCAAGAGGCTGGTAGACTACCCCCTTCAAAGTTTTCCTTCAGGGTCACCCACCATTGCGGCAGTAAAATATCCAAATTGCTTGTATACCTCCGTAGGGAGCCCATCCACCCGGGGCTTTGTCGTTTCCTATACTTCCCCCCAGGGTGATCTGAGCCTCCAGCAGCTCCAATGCCCCCATTCCCGGCATATGAATTCCCCTCAGGAACGGGGTAGCAGTATAGTCCACTCGTGTTGCAGCTGCCTATAGAAGGTACCGAACGTCTCCAGAACCCCTTTGGTGTCAGAGACTCAGTTACCCCTCATGTCCTTCGACCCATACACATAAGGATGTTCCTTCTGGGCTTGCTCCATTTTTCGCCAGCAGCCTACCCGTCTGTTCCCCTTCCGCATAATACTGCTCTTTTATAAGGATACGTTTGTTATCTGCCTGTTCTAACAAATGTTCCGTATACCACTGTTGAGCCGCTACCCATGCTTTCCGTGACTCTACTGTCCCGTACCTAATATGACTCTCCTCCGTTTCCACCACTTTTGCCTGAAACTCCTGCCCTAGCTGTCAAGACCTATCTTTAACCTTTTTTATTTCCCTGGCCAGTGCCCCTTGCAAGAAAATCTTCATTGCATCCCAGAGATACCGATCCCTGGTTAAACTTTAAATACTCCTTCACGTGTTCTGTAACCTACATGCAACTAATCACCAGCAGCCAGAAGGCATTCCATTCCAACCCCCCTTACACCTCACAAATTCCCCTCCATAGTTCAACGTCAAAAGGTTGGGGGCATGATCTGATAACATCCTTGGTAAATACTGAATATCCAGCACCACTGGTATTACTGAGTCAGACCTCAGAATCATA
Organism: Engystomops pustulosus; assembly: GCA_019512145.1. Classification (NCBI taxonomy): domain Eukaryota; kingdom Metazoa; phylum Chordata; class Amphibia; order Anura; family Leptodactylidae; genus Engystomops; species Engystomops pustulosus. The sequence goes on along the minus strand of CM033642.1, from coordinate 183,222,629 downwards.
TGTATCCTGGATAGAGAACGGTACGTAGAAGACACACATGAATATGCTTGCAAATTCTCATTACGTTCCCGCCACAAGTCATGTAAACCTACTTCCCTACACAGTTGCCCAAATGACATCAAGGTAGTATTCTCTCCTAGGCTAGTCTATCCTTTCCCTCACAGACCACCATATTAAAATCTCCCATCACTATCACAGGTACATCCAGCAACTTTGCCAATTTCTCCATCAAGTCCCTAAGGGGGACAATAGTATATGGAGGGGAATATATACCACCACTAACACACACTCCCATCTATATATTTTTGGCCATGTATCCCCACATATCTGCCCTCCCGATCTGCGAATGTAGAGTAGCATGTAAAAGGCAACCCTTTGTTAATGAGCAATCTCACTCCCCTTGAGTAACTTGAGTGAAAAGCGTTACATCTCTGAGAAAACCCCCCTATTGACTAAGTGCACCGTGTCCTTCAAGAGGTGTGACGCCTGAAGCCCCACTACCTGCGCTGAGTGTTCTTTAACATACTCAAATATAGCTTTCCTCTTCCTAGCTGATCCCAGGCCCCGTACAATCCAGGACAGACAAGTAAATTTGTCAGTCACTACCATCCAGGTGCTCCTGCTTCCCTCTCCTTAAGTTTTATGCAGGTTCCCACATGTAAGGTACAGAATATATCCCCCTAATCTACCACTAACCCAGACCGTTGCTTTAAACAATGAACACTTTAATCCCTTTTCCAACAGAGTCAGGGCGAACAGTTATTACTTGTACAGTGTGCTAAGATGCTTACAGTAGTACACAGTGTAATTTCCGATCCCTCCAGTATTGCATTACCCACCACAATGTATGCAATCCCACCATACAAAGGTTTTACATGCCACCCTTCACTATCAGGATAAACTAAACATTACCTCCCGCTAAAACAAACTTCAAACAGTTATAACAACATATATGTATATACGACCTGACTTCTTGTCCCAAAACACCAATGTTCCCCTCACAAAAACACAAAAAGGCACCACAATATTACGCAGGCCAGAGCAAGGATTTTCTGTTTTTTCACCGGGTCCTCTGCTGGTCTTCTCAGGCGCCCTTCATTGGCATCCACCCACCGCAAAGCTGCTCTCGGTGTGCCAAAGAACTGTGTGGTTCCAAAAGCTACCACTCTCAGCCTTGCCAGGTACAACATGGAATAAGGCACCTCAAGCGCTCTCAATCAGGAATTGCATCCGCTTCTTCTGAATCTCTGCCGAAAAGTCCTGAAAGAAGGCCACTCTCACTCCATTAACGGTTATATCATTGCGGTCTCGAGCCATCCTCAGAATACGATCCCGGTCTTTGTAGTGTAGTAACTTGACCAGTACTGGTCATGGTGGTCTTCCCGGTGCTCCCTCTCCACCGTGAACAGAGGGGTGAGATTATCTCGCCCGAAAACATCCAGTAGCCATTTCTCAACGTAATCATTTGGATTCTGCCCCTCTACCTTTTCCAGCATGCCTACTATTCTCACATTATTCCGGCATAGCCTGTTCTCTAAATCATCGGCTTTGGCCTGTAGGGTCAGTACGGCTTGTGACTGGTCACGCACCACCCTGCGCAGGGGGACACGTCCTCCACATCTTGCATGCTCACTACCACCGCAGTGGTTCTCTCTGCCACTTTATGTATATCATGGGGCATCATATTATGGGGGTTGACGTATTATGCTGCATAGCCCTTAAGATGTCAACCATCATGGGTTCTGCATCCTCCTCCTCCCCCTACACTGCTCCTGCACGGGACTCCTCCATTTCCCCCTCATCAGCCAACATTTGTCCTCCCCAGACACGGGCTCCCTCAACACATCGAAACTGGACCCCGGCGACTTACCTGGGCTCTTATGAGTTGTCCAGCCGCCTTTAGAATAGGTGCTCACAAGATTCACCACCTGGGCAAAGTTGTTGAGCTTGGCGGCAGTTTCTGCTCTCAGCGCCCACCCTTCCTCTGCCTGGCCACCTTGTGAGCTCCATTCCGGCTGCCTCCCCACGGACTTCTGCTGCTTATTCCTGGGAATCCTTCCCCCGGACCCAACTACACAGCTCACTGGAGGCTAGCACTGATGAGATCTTACACCAGGTCAGAGATCAGCAGGTGACTGATTCTGTTGCTGAGCTCCGGCGCCATGCGGCTCACTCAATCGGCAGCTAGGCCATGTCCCCCCCTTCCATTAAATTTAGACAAAATTCTAACCACATACTTAGATCTTTTTTCAGTGATTGAAATAACCTAACTTGAGCCCTTGGCAATTTCAAACCTCTGGTGGCACAATAAAGCCTGTTATTAAAAACTTTGCACATAGCTATCACTCTAGTGGCGAAATTTAATAAAACTTGCAAAACTACAACAACTTTAATTCCTTAAGCACTATTTTCTTCCTAGCTAAAAACAAAACAAACAATGACCTAATCCTATATACTGTATATACTCAAGTATAAGCCGACCCGTGTATAAGCCGAGGTACCTAATTTTACCACTAAAAACTGGGAAAACCTATTGACTTAAGTATAAGCCGAGGTTGGGAAATGCATTGGTCACATCTTTCCAGTATATAGCCAGCCAGCCCCCTGTAGTATATAGCCTGCCCCCTTTAGTGCATTCACAGCCAGCCCTGTGTATTATATAGCTAGCCAGCCCCGAGTTTGCTCAGCACAAAAAAAAAATAAATTGAGTACTCACCTTTCTGACGCCCTGGGCAGGTCCTCTTCTTGCTTTAGCTCCTGGTAAGTGACGGGTCTGTGCACACGGCCCGGTCAGTGCACGCTGTGTCAGCGGCGGCTGACATCATAGCTGCACAGCGCTGTGTACGGACCTGCCGCTGCCGATGGAAGAAAAGAATTTGACTTGACTTTTTTATTGTCTCTAGTATAAGCTGAGTTTGAGTTTTTCAGCACAATTTTTGTGCTGAAAAACTTGGCTTATACTTGAGTGTATATTGTAATTTCAAAACTGGCAACCTAAATTCCATATTATCTATGTCAATAACTATTCCTAATAACTCCAATTCATAACAGGGCAAAAAAATGTTTTCCTCTGCAATCGGAACACCAAAACTAGACATTAACTCCTGAAACTTTACAACAATGTAGCACAAATCACAGAATACTTATAGTCAATGTACGGGAAATCATCTATGTAATGTAGCAGACTTCTCAGACCAACCTCATGTTTAACCAACCATTGTAAAAATGAGAATTTCTCAAGATAATTGCAGGACATTGAAAAAGCAATAGGAAATAAGAATAAACATTCCTTGTTAAATAGAAAATCCAATGAACTATAACCATTGGGATGAACTTGTAACAATCGAAAAGCAAGTTTTGTATCAAGCAACACTGACCTGCCTTGTTTCCTTATCAAAGACACTGCATTATCAACTTGATCATAAGGATCCTTTCTCTGGATATGATCAATGATCAATTAATCTATACTCGCCTGATTCCTATTTTGACACAATCCCTAAAGGTGACATTCTAAAATTGACGAAAGGAGGGGATTAAAAAAGTCCTGCAATTCTTCCCAAATCAATTTGTATACTGAATTTAACCTTAGGGTGGTTCACCATTTGGTGTTTTTTTTCCCATCAGTGAGTTTTCACTGAACCCATTTTGGAGGCTGGTTTGCTCTTCCTGGCTTTAGAGATTTTTCACAAATGCCTTGCTGAACCATTCCTTTCAATGGGCTTTTTAACATTGTAGTTTTATTCTACTGATCAGTGATCAGTGTAGAACCAGTGGATCAGTGGAATAAAACTGAAGAGTGAAAAGGCAATTTGTATGTGTCTAAGAGCCAGAATGGGTTCAGTGAGACATCACTGATGTGAAATTAACACCAATGTGAAACCACCCTTATGCAAATCAATTGACTTCAAAATATTCACCCAAGAACAAACTGAACCCAAATATTCAGGGGAAAAAAAACAAGAACTCTATCAAAAATTTAGCTTTCGCCTGATCTGGATACTGCCTTAACAAAGGCAGCATTCTTTCCAGATTCACCGGAGTCAGCACTTTTTGAATGTTTTTCTTTGATTGACAACTGGGATGATTGGCTATTCCTTTCTCCTGGTTGACCTCTGACGACCTCTGGAAACATTCATTAATATCTTAAAAACGATAGCGGCACAAACGAAAATTTTTGCTGCACAAACGTAGCACAAATGTTTGACACCAATTTTATTTGATTTGAACAAGGTGGGGAGGCCAACTTCACTCAGGTGAACAGCTGAATAAATATAAAATGAATAATGCTGTTTAACATGAACCTTAGCGGATCACAACAGCGACATTATATCAATGAACTCTAATATTTTCATGAATATTTTCCTTTTCTTTATATATTTTAGGACTAAGTACACTCGATTCACACTGGATATTTCACCTGAAACTATTTAACAAAACGTCTCTGAATAGAACATCACTGATTTACATGCAATTTATTTGGTGAACACTTGACATATAATTCAACCCTTAGCAACTATGGATCACAAGTATACTCTACTCACTTTGAAGAAATCGGCACTGACACACCCAATGGAATTTTCACACAGCGGCACACCATCATCTTACAGGCACATGAAGAACCAGATGAATATGATCATTCCAAAATATGAAAATATCTGCACTAATACTTACCTTTATATTCAGATGATATACAGAATATAGGTTTCTTTGATAATCCAGATGGTACTTTTTTTCTGTTCATAGTGGCCTATATCTTCATATTTTGAACAACTGCAGAAGCAAGAAAAGGACATACAAGTATCTGATTGCATTAATTTGACAATCAGGACTTTATCTGTATATATGGAAAGTAATGATACTGGCGATTACGCCGTAAATTGATTAGTACAAGGACATCATTCCTAGTGATGGTTCATAGCAGTACTTTCATGTAATCATAATCTTTGTATACTTTTCCGGACATCTAGTACGTATACTGCACATTTATTTAAATATCCATGCCCCCTGAACACAGCATGCTCTCGAGACACTATCCTGCCCCCTTCTGTGATAAGGGAGGTTTGGCCAGGCTGTGGGTGTGCCCAGTCATGATGTTGCAGGGCCGGCCCAAGTTGGAGGATTGAGCCAATCATGTGACCTTGCCGCCAGAGACACGTCATGATACTAATGGATTCAATACAAACATTGGTGACCAATCTGCTTTATGATATAAATATGGATCACATCATGATCCTTTCTATACACCCCTGAAGACACCACAAGACTAGGTGGTGGAACGCGTAAGAAAGTCGCCCCCTCCCCATATCCTGGTGATATCCTTCTTTTATTGCATATATCTATCGCTATGTTGAACTTATGGTATTGTTAAGTAGCCCTTGGCGCTTGGTGTTTATTCTCATACAATTAATTTGTCATATTGTGTGGCAATAGAATGTCAGGATATAGCTTTATCAGGCAATAACAGGAAGTTCAGTAACCATTGCATAATTCAAGCATACCTATATTTTGTTGGTCTGAACAAGGATGCACAAGCGTTAGTTTTTTATATATCATGGCTTTTATTGGTACCTTTGCACATCATGCAGTTGTTTCTTTACACTCTTTTTTTTCTTAATGCACTCCTTAACAGAAGCTGGCAAATGGAAACCTAAAGGTGTCATTTCACAACCTATCGGCTCTTTTAACGCTGTTTCCACCACACCAGAACCATTGTCAATTTTAGGCATCACAGTACAAACTAACTGAACAGGAGAAGCCCAAGACCAAACACTAACTACAGACTGAGAAACATTTTGATTTCTGGTAGGCGACTGCTCTGGACACAATCCCACCTAAAGCTATGGCCTGCGTTGTTGGTACAGCGGTGTGGTCTCGATCACACGGAGAGACCATCTTGTGCCCACTACTATCCCCTGCTGTAGATGAACTCCTCCGATCAGGCTCCCCGCGCCTCTCTTACCCTGTCACCACATCGTCCTCCAGCTCCAGCAACTCTCCAGGTTCAGGGGTCTTCTGCCGCTGCCGGCACTCATGCTTGCATGCTGGATCTCAGCCACTTTTTTCTGCCAACCTCTGCTCCTTCTTCTGCGTCAGCTCCCGCAGTAAGCCATCCATCACCACAATGCACTGAATTCTTCTGCTTCTACAAACTGGCACCAAGACCCCGCTGACATCCCCTTATATTTGTAATCCAAAATCCAAGGCAGGGAAGCAGCACTCCATGAAAACTAGTGTTTTATTTCACCAGTGAGAAAAATACAACGTTTCAACTATCTCAATGTAGCCATTTTCAAGTATAGTGTGTGAACATACAAGGCGGGTTTATATCCCCCGCAGGATATGACATCATCAAATGGGAGAATCAGTGGAAAAAATCATGTGCAATTTAAAAATATATAACAATATAGTCACATAATGTCAACAATCTTCGTATCTATGTTAATACATCAAGTGCTGTGTTGATACAAAAAAGTGTTGATACAAAGAGTGTCATAGTACCCGACATTCAACCCGGCGCGCCGTCATGCCAGTGTTTGTCAACAAACCCACAGCGCATGTCAATAACTTTGCTAAGCAACCCAGTTATAGCAGGACACATTCTCCACAAATCATAAAATATAACAAGGCTACAGTACGTCTAAGTGCACCGCTTAACTGATTCTAGGCATGCCTCAGCCATGGTGGGAACAGCAACCCGAGTGGACTCACTGGGACGATGTGATCGCATTGCTAGCTGTGTCCAGCATCGCCGGAGTCTACCACGTCATGCAGTATCGTCATTGTCTCGGAGTTGCCTCAACTCTCGCGAGATTTTGCCCCAGCATAGCGGCAGCCATCTCAGGTGTGGGCATGCGTACATATTGCCCATAGGAGGTTGAATGTGGAAAAAAGGTTGTCAAAATTGGGAGGGTTATGCAGCAATCGGAAAAACCTCATAGTTGGAGGCAGGATAATCAGTCACGGTGAACTTCTGCATATATCGTTGTGTCCATCAGGAACATCCATGGCTCCGTTGTGTTTCATAATCAAATTCATCCAGTAAAGAAATAGTGACAATCTTGTGGGTCGTGAACAATAAATGTAGGCGTGGGCCATATTCCAAGGGAAAAGGTTGTGGTAAGCGCTTAGGGTTGGCTGTCATAAGCACTATGTATAATGTGATCTGTGAATATAAAGAGAATAAAATTAATAACAAAATATACATAGTTAATAAATCGACGGTTGTTCTATTAGATTAGTGTTAGGCAGGAGTGATTCTACAAGAACCCAACAGCCCTTGTTAGGGCTACAATAGCGTTATATTTTATTTTTTTTTATTTGCTTGTGGCTGGGTTTGCTGGCACTGGTAGTGCAGCTAGTACCATATTGGGACGAATTTGCAGGGAGACTTGCGAACGTTCTATTTAGCTCTTAGTGACACACATATCCATCTCAAACACCTAAGTGGGACAATTTATTAGGGGTTTGATTGAATTAGGCACAGTATGCTGATTTTTAATTTATTTATTTTTTTCAAAATGTAAAGTGACAGGCACAGCAAAAAATCCAGTTGTGTGCTGTCAGTGTAGGTTAGAAACTAGGCATACATGAACCCAACCGGCTTTCTTAGGTCTACAATAGCGTCATATATATATATATATATTTTGTTGAATTGCTTGTGGCTGGCCTTACTGGCACTAGTAGTGCGCTAGTACCATATTGTGAGGAATTTCAGGGAGACTTGGGAACGTTCTATTTAGCTCTCTAGTGACACACATATCCATCTCAAACAAACCTAAGTGGGACATTTATTAGGGGTTTGATTGAATTAGGCACAGTATGCTGATTTTTAATTTATTTATTTTTTTCAAAATGTAAAGTGACAGGCACAGCAAAAAATCCAGTTGTGTGCTGTCAGTGTAGGTTAGAAACTAGGCATACATGAACCCAACCGGCTTTCTTAGGTCTACAATAGCGTCATATATATATATATATATTTTGTTGATTTGCTTGTGGCTGGCCTTGCTGGCACTAGTAGTGCAGCTAGTACCATATTGTGAGGAATTTGCAGGGAGACTTGGGAACGTTCTATTTAGCTCTTAGTGACACACATATCCATTTCAAACACCTAAGTGGGACAATTTATTAGGGGTTTGATTGAATTAGGCACAGTCTGCCTTTTTTTTTTTTCAAAACTAAAAGTCATCAGGCACACCACAAAATCCAGTTGTGTGCTGTCAGTGTAGGCTAGAAACTAGCCATACGAGAACCCAACAGGCCTTCTTAGCGCTACAATAGCGTTATATATTTTATTTTTTGTTGATTTGCTTGTGGCTGGCCTCGCTGGCACTAGTAGTGCAGCTAGTACCATATTGTGACGAATTTGCAGGAAGTCTTGCGAACGTTCTGTTTAGCTCTTAGTGACACACATATCCATCTCAAACACCTAAGTGGGACAATTTATTAGGGGTTTGATTGAATTAGGCACAGTCTGCTTTTTCTTTTCTTTTTTTTTCAAAACTAAAAGTCATCAGGCACAGCACAAAATCCTGTTGTGTGTTGTCAGTGTAGGCTAGAAACTAGCCATAGCAATAGGATAGCATCGTTTTGTTAAAAAAAACACAAAAAAATTTACAGTTTACACTTTAATTTTGAAAATGTTGAACCCGAGGGCTAGGGGTAGAGGACGAGGGCATGGGCTTGGGTGTCCAACTACTGCAGGGGTCAGAGGCCGTGGTCCTGGGTGGGGTGAGACACCACCTGCTGATGAGAGAGCAGGGGAACACCGCAGGGCTACACTCCCTAGCCTCATGTCTCAAGTTACTGGAACTCGTGGTAGAGCACTGTTGAGGCCAGAACAGTGCGAACAGGTGATGTCGTGGATTGCGGACAATGCTTCTAGCCATTTGTCCACTAGTCAGTCTTCCACGCAGTCCACCCATGTCACCGAAATCAGCACTCCTCCAGCTCCTCCACCTCAGCCTCCTTCCCCCCCAGTCTGCCCCCTCCCAGGAAAATTTGGCATTTGAACCGGCATACTCTGAGGAACTGTTTTCTGGACCCTTCCCAGAGTCACAAACCACTTCTTCGGTTGCTGCTGAGCTCTTTTCCAATGCCCAGGTTTTCCACCGGTCGCAGTCTGTGGGTGATGATGACATTGTTGATGTCGTGGAAGAAGTGTGTAAAGAGGTGTCGGACGATGAGGAGACACGGTTGTCAGACAGTGGTGAAGTTGTTGTCAGGGCAGGAAGTCCGAGGGGGGAGCAGACTGAGGGATCGGAGGATGATGAGGTGACAGACCCAAGCTGGGTTGATAGGCCAGGTGAACACAGTGCTTCTGAGACGGAGGCGAGTCCTCGACGAGAACAGGTTGGAAGAGGCAGTGGTAGGGCCCAGAGGCAGACTGGGAATTTAAAACGGCCCTGGAAAAACTATAAAAGTGGCCCCATTTTATAGGCGGAGTCAAAACAAGTGGGTGTGGTCAGATAATGTGGGTGGGGTTATAACAGACAAATTGTTGGTAGATGGCCTTAATGCAAAACAAGAACATGTTTTGCTAGTAAGTGAATCTAATGTGCAAAGAATGTGACCTGTCGATCAGTAAATGATGCAAACACACAACCCGATAAGCCTTAAATACCTTTCCCCTGTGCCATACATGTACAAGTCAGAGAAAGAATATATTGATACTGCCTCCTATGTACAAGAATAATACTGCAATAACACATTTAGAATAACACATTCAATCCTGCCTTCTATATACAAAATAAAACTACTACAATACCTTCTCCCATATACAAGCCAACTACTATAATACTGTACAAGAATATAACTACTATAATACTGTCCTCTATGTACAGGAATATAACTACTATAATACTGCCTCCTATGTACAAGAATATAACTACTATAATACTGCCCCCTATGTACAAGAATATAACTACTATAATACTGCCCCATGTGTACAAGAATATAACTACTATAATACTGCCCCCTATGTACAAGAATATAACTACTATAATACTACATATATACACAGAAGCGAACATGCAAAAAATCAGTATTTATCATATACAGCTACAGAAAACACATGAGATCCTCACCTATTGCATCCAGTGACATCAGGTGACGTCTCCTCTGATTGTTCTCGTTCCTCATCTTCTCCATTAGTTCCACCATCACCTTGTCTCTTCCTCCAGGTACACAGCATTCCTGCAGAGTTTACCACACAGACGTCTTATGTTCTGCACTTTTCCATTGTCCCTTCTTCTGCTACCACCAATACTGTGCCCCAAATACTGTAATAGAGCCCCCTACAATATTAGTACCACACAAATAGTGCCCCATAATGTAAGGATAGTGTATTTCTTCTTTCTCTCCTTTAACCTCCTTAACCCCCCACTTCCACCCCAGTATTGATAGAGCACCGACTATGACCCAGGTGTAATAATAATGGCCCCGGCCTACCCCAGTCATAAAATTAATGCCCCCAGCCTACCCCAGACATAGAATTTATGCCCCCAGCCCGCCCCAGACATAGAATTAATGGCCCCAGCCTACCCCAGACATAGAATTAATGGCCCCAGCCTGCCCCAGACATAGAATTAATGGCCCCAGCCTGCCCCAGACATAGAAATATGTCCCCTGCCTGCCCAGATATATAATAAATGCCCCTGCCTGCCCAGATATATAATTAATGCCCCGCCAGCCCAAATATGAATAATGCCCCCAGATATATAATAATGCCCCTGCTAGCTCCAGATATACAATAATGCTCCCAGCATATAATTATGCCCTTGCCAGCCCCAGTATTACAATAATGCCCCCACCATATATTAATGCCCCTACCAGCCCAGATATAGATTAATGTCCCCTGCCCGCCCCAGACATATAATATGCCCCCTGCTGCTCCAGATATACAATAATGCCCACGCCATATAATTTATGCCCTTGCCAGCCCCAGATATACAATAATGCCCCCACCATATAATTTATGCCCCCTACCAGCCGCAGATATAGATCAATGCCCCCTGCCAGCCCCAGATATAGAATAATGCCCCCCACCCCAGACATATAATTTATGCCCCCTGCCAGCCCTAATGCCCCCCCCACCCCAGACATATAATTTATGCCCTGCCAGCCCTAATGCACCCCCCCGCCCCAGACATATAATTATTGTCCCCATTCTATCATTCAAAAAAAAAACAAACAAATACTCACCTCTGTGGAGCAGGTTTCTTCCTCGGTCTCGGTGGCTTGGTGTAAGAGGGCGGGATAGTGACGTCACTGCTCCGCGCTCCACAACAAGCCGCGGAGCCGCAGGGAGGGCCGGACAGCTGACGTCTGGTAGGTGCCAGCGTCTCCTCCACGCACTACAGGTTGACGTCATTGCGCGACTGTAGTTGCGGGTATACACAGAACGCAAAGCAGCGGTGCTGCGCTGCGTCTGTGTACTATCAATAGTGCCTGCATCGTACGATGCAGGTAATATAGATTAGATGAAAGTTGTAGGGAGTACGGCACCGGCCCAAACAAGCTTCGGACCAGCCCCACACGGCCCAGGACCGACCGGACCCACCGGTAAAATTCCAGCCCAGTGGGGCCAGGCAGAGAGGCAGGGCCAGGCTGGGACATCAGCGCAAATGTTTCACGTAGTGAGTGAGCTCCCGTGGCGGAGGGCTAGATTTTCGGAAGTCTGGAGGTTCTTTAAAGAAACACCGGATGACGACGGACTGTGGTGTGAACCTGTGCCACACCAGGATCAGCAAGGGTTCCACCACTACCAGCTTAACCACCACCAGTATGCGCAGGCATATGAAGCTAAACACCCACTCAATGGAACCAAGGCCGTTCACCTCCGGCTGGGTTCACCACTGCTCCTTCCCGTGTATCTGCTGCCTCTGCTAGTCAGCCCCTCCCAGGACCCGGCCAAACACACTCCCGTGTGAAAACCACACCTTGCCTCCACGACCTCCACAGCATCCACCAATGTCTCCATGCGCAGCGTTCAGCTCTCCATACACCAGAACGCTGGAGCGCCAGAGGAAGTACAGTGCAACCCACCCACACGCCCAAGCCCTCAACGTCCACATCTCCAAAGGACTTAGCCTGATCTTCACCAGGCCCACCAGGCCCATTTTGGGTGGGGAGGAGCCGAGAGACAGGGGCTTGGACAGGCGAAAGCTCGCCTGGCACGGGCGGCCAGCTCCTTCCCAAGATCCAACTAACATAGTTTTAACTGCAGAACTTAATCTACTACTACCTTAGTGCCTCCATAATCGTCCCCTTATCAAACGAGCTGTGCAGGCAGAATTTTCGGGGGTGTTTCACCAGATACATAATGGAAATCGGCCCCATCTGTGCCGCCATGCTGGAGACCTGAAGTTGCAATCATAGCAGGCAATATGAATGCTCCATACTGTCACTTTAATCATGGAAACATTTCCAAAAAAAACAATAAAAATAAACCGCTATGCTATTCCCATTATTCCTAGATGAAATATTCAAACGACCCATTGCTCTTAAACATGATAGTTTTTTTAAATTAACGGCTTTTTGGACCCCAGGCCCATTTGGTGGGGAGGAGCCAAGAAGAGACAGGGGCTTGGACAGGCGAAAGCTCGCCTGGCAGCGGACCGCAGCTCCATCCCAAGATTAGGCAGCCTCAGAGGCATCCATGCATGTGCCCCTGCTGTTTCCTGTTCACATTTCACCTCCACAGCATCCACCAATGTCTCATGGCGCATTTCAATTCTCTATACCCCAGACACTGGAGCGCGAGAGGATACACAGCACCATCATCCCCTATAACAAACAAACTGTGTCAGGCAAATTTTCAGGTGTTTCACCAGATACTAATGGAACTCGGCCCATCTGTCGCGCAATGCTGGAAACCTGAAATTTAAATCAATGCAGCAACCAATGTGGATGCCCATACTGTCTCTCTAATAATGGCAGTCGTCTCCATGGCTGCCTCCACATGTCGTCCCCTTATCAAACAGCTGTGTCAGGCTATTTTTGGTGTTTCACCAGATCGTTATGGAACTGTCACTATGGTCGCCACCTGCTGTGTTATCGACTAAATATACGTCAACCTTTTGTTCACATAGGAAATCATTTCGGCGTTCTTGCTCACCTCCTTTGGTTCCTCTCTGACCACCATTGGTTTGAAGCCTGAGTCCATTTGGGGTATGTCGCCATGCCACTCTCAGACTGCCGCTGCTGCCGCGCCTCTGCATGCGTCCCCTATAGTGTCAGGGTCAATTATTGGAGGTTTTGGATGCTATCTAGCCTCATTCGGTCACTCTGTCATGGCCATGCTGTTGCCCATAATTTTGCATAATGGTGCGATAAGCAGCCTCAGAGCATCATGCATGTGCCCTGCTGTCCATTTCCGTGGTGTTTCCATCATTTTCTGAGGTTTCCAGGTGTTTGGCCAAGCTTCCCTGTGCAGACCTTGGTCCCCTGAAAAATCCTCGAGTCTCCCACTGACTTCAATGGGGTTCGTTATTCGAGACGAGCACTCGAGCATCGGAAAAGTTTCTTCTCGCATAATAACGAGCACCCGAGATTTTAGTGCCGCTATCTCTGCACTGTGTTATCTCACAGATTGTTGCGATCTGTGCTCTACACAAATAAATCTGTTAGGAGTCTGTTCCCTCAATATACACATTGGTGTCTAAAAATTGATGTCGTTTAAGAATGGGACATGGTGAATTTGATGTCTGGGTCCATCTGGTTTAAGAAGTCAAAAAAGACATGTAATTGGTCCACATTTCAATTCAGATCGAAAGATATCGTCGATAACCGCCACCACTTCATACATGTGCAAAAGTGGGGACGTGTATATCGACGTCTCCACCAGGTCTGCCGCATGACCATATTCGCATAGTTGGGGGCCATATTGGCCCCCATTGTTCCCACGTAGTTGCAAGAAGTAACAATCCCCAATAAGAAATAATACATGTCAAGATGATCCATCATTTCGGCAACAAATGACTGACATTCATAGTAAAATGTGTGGTGGAAAGGCTTAGATTTGAAGCAGAATTAGCCCGTTTTTTAGGTCAATCAAATTTAAAAAGTATGTTTTTCCCAACAACAGGTTCCATCTATTGTCAATACCCCATGTCATCTATACCTGGAGGTATGTTAAAAGATGGGCCTTTTCAATAAGAGTGATTTCCTGCCATTTGTAAATTCATTGCAGTTGAGACGTTTCATTTCGTCAGTTAAACATGAAATCACCCTTTTACAGTCACAATGGGGTAAACATTGTGCCTGTCAGTCAGTTATCTCTAAGTCATTATGACATTGGTTTACTTTATCCGCGTATCATCGTGATAGTTAAGGAGTTTCAGGTTCCTCCTCTTTTCTCCTAAGGAGACCCAAAAAACTTGAGGGACCGATTGGTCAAGGGGAGTATCGCTCACTACTGATAAGAAACCAAATTTGGCAACAGTTTGAAACCTGGTTGCTTTCCCTGACATGAACTGTGAAAAACTGCAGTTACATGTTGAAAGGCGGCTCCTCATTCATCCGGTAACGGGTCGTAAATATGATATCACAGACATCACTTGACCGCAGAACTGACCACGTAATTTATATCTTGATTTTGCCCTTGCCCAAAACAGATATGTGGGGGAGGAGACCCCACAGAATGCAGATTGAACTGCAGAAACATAGATCATCCATTCAGACGTCCAAATTAGACCTACTATTCCCGACATTTTGTAGAATATGGTCACTCAATACATCAAACTAAAATCTGCTATTTACCATGTACCACCCTTAGCTGTGGTGGTGGTGGATAGACAAAAATTTTTAAAAAACGGGAAACCGAATGGATTCATAGGCTCAAGTCCAACTTGGTGGATTGGATGTCGAGTTTTAATTTGAACACTGTGATTTAGTATTTTCATCCTGTGATTCTTCCATTGATATTGATTATACATACTCGATGTAAGGAAGTCGATTTATTAACGATGTATATTTGTTATAATTTATTCTCTTTATAGTCACAGATCACATTATACATAGTGCTATGACAGTAACCCTAGCGCTTACCACAACCTTTTCCTTGGAATATGGCCCACGCCTACATTCTTCTTTTTACATTATGTTCATACCACAAGATTGGTCAACTTTATTTTTACTGGATGAATTTGATTATGGACACCAACGATATATGCAGAAGTTCACGTTCCTGATTATCGCCTCCAACTATGAGTTTTCGATTGCTGATAACCCTCCCCAATTTTGACAACCTTTTTTTCCATTCATCATCCTATGGGCAACATGTACGCATGCCCACACTAGATGGCTGGCTATGCTGCGGGCAAAATCGTCGCGAGAGTTGAGGCAACTCCGAGACAGTGCGACACTGCATGACGTGGTAGAAGCGGCGACGCTGGACACAGCTAGCAATGCGATACACACGTCCCATGAGTCCAGTCGGTTGCTGTTCCCACCATGGCTGAGGTATGCCTAGAATAAGTTAAGTGGTGCACTTAGACGTACTGCCTCGTTATATTTTATGATTTATGAGAATGGGTCTGCTCTAACTGGGTTGCTTAGCAACGTTATGACATGCGCTGTGGGTTTGTTGACAAAACACTGGCGTGACGGCGCGCCGGGTTGAATGGGGTACTTTGACACTCTCTTTTTATCAACACTTTTTGTATCAACACAGCACTTGATGCATTAACAAAGATATGAAGTTTGTGCATTATGGACTATTTGTTATATTTGTTTTAAATCGCATGATTTTCCACTGATTCTCCCATTTGATGATGTCATATCCTGCGGGGGATATAAACTTGCCTTGTATGTTCACACACTATATGGAAAATGGCTACATTGAGATGGTGAAACGTAGTATTTTTCTCATTGGTGAATATAAACACTAGTTTCAAGGAGTGGCTGCTTCCTTGTCTTGGATTTTGGATTCTGGACCTTGGGATCGTGAGTGCGACCCCTAGAAGCCTGCACCCACACGGATTTGAATCCGATTCACAGTGCTGCTCTACCTTTGTGTTGTCCCTTATATTTTTAAGTTGATGCAGTCCGCTGCCAATTAGTTGACTGCTGATAATATTTTGCTGGTGACTCGTATGTCGTTGATTCTACCCTTTAGCCGATCAAACACTGGGCACCAGAAATATGGGGGATTTGTTACCTCATACAAAAGGCGTGCATGCCACGACGTATTGGCACCCTCCGTGCAGGCAGGAGATGTGGATGTTGCCAAGGCCCCCTCCTATAATGGCCAAGGCAATTTAAAAATCAGGCCCGGTCCTAAGGCCCTAAAATGGCTTAGACACAAAGAGTAATCCATTTTAAAAAATTAAACAAAGTTGTACGATATTCTGACAACTAATAATTTTCCATTACTATGGCCTACAGAGTTTTTTCGCACATTTTCCATTATGGGGTTCACCGCCCGCACTAACTGTTTTCTATCTGATAGATCGGGCAGGCATTAGGATGTTACGGCGATACCTAACATGTTTGTGTTTTTACAGTTTATTTATGTTCTTATTCAGTTCTAGGGAAAGGGGGGGCACTATATTGCTGAATATATTACTGGCTCATTGTAAAACATTTCAGAAACCAGACATCCTCGGGTCTGATGAAGACCAAGGCTATCATTGCAAACAATACACCGCTCCCCAAGGCGTACCAGGAGCAACGATTGGAAACCAAAGGTGACAGTAACAAAAGCTTTTATTAGACAGTTAGAAGGAAAGCAGCAAGTCAATATTTGCAGTGTTGACCCTTCTTCTCAAGACCTCTGCAATTCTTCCCTGGCATGCTCCAATCAACTTCTGGACCAAATCCTGATGATAGCAGTCCATTTGTCACAATTGTGTGGTTTTTGTTTGCCACCCGTCTCTTGATGATTGACACACAAGTTCTCAATGGGATTAGATCTGGGGAGTTTCCAGGCCATCTCTATGTTTTGTTCCCTGAGCCACATATAGTTATCAACCTTTGTTTTTTTATGGCAAGGTGTCCATCATGCCGGAAAAGGCATTGTTGATCACCAACACTGCTCTGGGCGGTTTGGAGAAGTTGCTCTTGGAGGACATTCTGGTACCATGCTTTATTCATGGATGTGTTTTTTAAGGCACAACTGTGAGAGAGCCGATTCCCTGGCTGAGAGCGAACCCCACACATGAATGGTTGCAGGATTGCTTTACATTGGGCATGAGACAAGACTGGCGGTACGCTCACCTTGTCTTCTTCAAACAAGCTGCTTCCAGATGTTTCAAACAATCGGAAAAGGGGATTCATCAGAGAAAATGACTTTACCCCAGTCCTCAGCAGTCCACTCCTGTAACTTTTGCAGATATTCAGTCACTTCCTGTTGTTTTTTCCTGGAGAGAAGTGGCTTCTTTTCTGCACCTCCTGCAACCAGCCTTGCTCCAAGAGTCTGACAAAGAGTAGACTTTGTGAAAAATTAACATTTGTATCATTCTCAAACTTTGGCCATGAATGTATACAGAGGGTTTGTTCCGTGAACCTCTTCATAAACAAACCCACACTCTGATGTACATGTACGCCGCAAAGTGTGACGGGTTAATTAGTAGCTACTTCTCTTCAGTTGTGGCACTTGTGTCGATTTATATGGTTATATCTTTTGAATACTTTTACTATCAAAGCGATTTTAGGATTGTTTTTCGTCGCATGTTGTACTTCATTTAGTGGTCAATTTTGGCTGATGAATTTAATAACATAAATGCTAATAAATTCCATTTTCAGCAATAGTTTTACCACTAAATAAGTTGCAAAAAATTCCCATATGTCTACTTTACATTTTCATAATTTTTGAAATGTCTGGAAAAGAATGAATTAGTTACTCACCGGTAAGTTCCCATTCATTAGTCCCCCATGACGCCACTGGGGATTGCCCCTGACCTCTAGGAAGAGAGAGGTTAAAAGAACCCCTACCACATCCTCCCAGCACGGTGATCATACAATAATACCACCACATGAGGCCGTAATGGTGGACTAATGGAAATGGATATTACAGTGAGTATCTAATTCATTCTTCACTTGTCCCCATGATGGCCCCAACTGGAGACTTAACATATAGTAGTCCCCTACGTAACATTTTCTTCCAAAGGATAAATCACTTGAAAGACGCAAAGTCCAGACGATAGTGTTTAGAGGAATGTGGATGGGCAGCCCTGGTTCGCTGCCGGCAATTTGTTAAGTGAAGACTCCCTTTCTTGCCACAGATGTGGACATAGCCGAGTCGAGTGTGCTTTAGTCCTTGAGGGACTGGAGTCTTCTGGATATCATAACAGAAGGACCGATACACCTTCAACACATTGGTATAGTTGCCTTGGGGCCTTCCTCCTTGTTTTTCCCTGAAATTGCATAAGGAGATTAGAGTCAATACGCCAGGATACCGTCACCTTTAATATCTCATAATTGTGCACCTTACATCCAACGAATGCCATTCTTGTTCCTTCTCAGAAGATGGATTCTCTCAGAAGGAGGGGCGAAATGATTTTGATTGTTTTAGAAGTCTAAGACCATTTGCATGTAAGGCTCTTTATGGATTATGGCATGTTAGTTCAAACCAGTCTCCTGAATGAGGTGATGACTATCAAAGACAAACAGGTTCTTGAACCATGACTTGAGTTGTCAAGGGTTCAAACGGCTCCTTATTAGAGTGTTAAGAATCAACGACGATCCCATGAGGGGGGCTTTTTACGAAACCTGGGGTCCTTAACTAGAGGTGCTAAAATAAATCTTTTGACCCATCTGTGCTCAATGGAGGTTGATCGAAGAAGAAGGCACTCAGAGCTGAGACGTGACCTTCGAGTGCCGGTGGCAAAGGTGCCCAATTCTATACCCCTCTGAAGGAAATCAAGAACCTATAAAATATTTGGGTTGATGACACAGAGGAGGTATATGTACAAAAAGTAAAGTAAACTTCTTCCATATTTATGATATTTTAGATAAACTGATAGAATGGAGTTTTCCTGGGTTCGGGTGATTGAATGTGATGAATGGATCTTCCCACAGAAGGATCCTGATGCTGGTAGTATTTGGATCTGAGTCATCATCCTTCTCAACAGCGGATACCAGCTTCTTTTCGGCCAGTATTTGGAATCTGGTTTTTTTCCCTGTGTATTTTTTCCCAGGAGTGAGAGAATGCGTCCAGATGTTCTGTTGGTTCCCTATTTTCCAGGAAAATAGTACTGACACTTGGCATTTTCCCTTGTGGCAAATAAGGTTATTGGGGAATGCCCCAAATATATGTTAGGTGGTTTTAAAGTTTCCAACTTTTCACAACTTCCACACCCATTTGTTGGAAGTATTACCTTCCGACTGAGAAATCGGCCCCCTTCTCCTCTTGCCCTTTCCCCCAAACCCTTGGTATTTTTTCCTAAAGGAAGGAAATTAATAACATGAGTTCATTATGATAAATGAAAATGCCAGCAATAATCCCACTTCAGAGCCTAGGCGAATGCAGGAGAATCAGGTCTGGTTCATCAGCCCATAGTAAAGACTTTAAACCGCTGAGCAGTTTGGAAACACGCAGTCACAAGAATACTGAGACCTCAGATCATAGGACTAGTCCGCTTAATACACTTAACGGGGAGTCCATCCTCCTTCGAGTGGCTAGGCGGTCCTCACTGCTCCCATAATGCATTGCACCCTCCTGACGCCTACTTCGGTCCGACCAGAAGTTGTCGGTGGACCTTGTGGTACGCAGGGAAATGGGTGAATACGTAACTCAAACGGTTAAATTCGGTTTCCACTAGTACTCAATGATGCCCACTTGGAGGATGCCCCTTGACCTCTGTAGGGACAGAAAGCAGAAGAGGTTAAAGGCCTTCCACCCAAATTCCTCCCGCCAGTGTCTACAAATAACTACACCGGTGGAAGATAACACAAATTTATTTTGGCATGTTAGACACATACGTTAAATAACAGAAATTAAGGTGGGGAAAAATAATAGGGGTCATTGGAGGATAGATGGAAACCGATAACCGGTGTTAAGCTTGGTACACAAAAGACATGGGAGATAGTGAGCCCTGAGCTTGCCCCAACCTCTGTCCTTCCTATAGCCCCCCCCGTCTAAACCGTGGGGGACTACTTAAGACTTCGAGATACAACTGGAATAGAGTGTGGGAAGGAAAACACAAAACGCTGAAAACATAAAACCACAAAGAACTCTAAACCAGCCGAAATCACAACAAGAGGTACGTTCAATAGCAAATCAGTAAGCAAAGAGCTCAAGTCAAAAAACTAGCGATGGTAACAACAATACAGATAAAGATACTGAGCAATACAAACTAGAGCAGCGAGTGGAGAAGGGAATTTTCAAACACGCTGGACGACAGGTGACTAGTTTGAAGGTCTGTGCAATTTATGCAGGCCGAAACTCAACCCCAGAACCTGATAGGGAGCTGGACAGCATCTGGGAATTAACCCCTATGGTTCAGAACAACCTAGGCAACCAAAGGCCGAGGTCAAAGTCCCAGCCACTCCTAGACAGGCGCTGAGAATCATTAGCGAGCCGCCTGCCCCAGGACGAGAGGTGGAGTTTGCGCGATAGCGCCGGGTTGGTAGAACGCCGCTGGTACCAACCAGAAGTCCCTAGCAATCTCGCGAGCGAACCTGACAGTACCCCCCCCCCTGAAACGGGGGGCCTTGGACCGCTAATCTTAAAGTATGGTTCTGAGGGGTAGGTGATGAATAAGCTAGTATAACCTGGGGGCATGAACATCTCTAGCCGGAAGCGCCATAGACCATCCTCAGGATCCAAAACCCTTTCCAATGGACCAGGTTACTGTGCAGGTGAGTTACGCTACCCCATCTGGAATTCCCAGCCTTTTCCACGTCAAATTAAGATTCCCTCCACAATAGATGGAGAGAGGAGGGTGCAGAAAGAGGCAAAACAGGCTAAAATAGCGCTTCAGAAGATCTTATGGAGGTGTTATGGACGCCGCCACCTACGCGGAGTGTAATTCTTGAAGGAAACCGTGGGGTTACCAATATGAGTAACAAAAACGGACCCACAACCTGGGGGGGCAAACTTTACACAGAGGGGACCTCAAGTTAAGGTTTTTTGTGATAAGCGCACACTTTTTACCCGCCCCACAACGTATCGGAATTTAGTGCGCCTCTTTCGTTTGTTGGACCATAGAATTTTGTGCCCTCTGAATATCACTCCCGAACTTGTGACAGAGCGAGCGCAACTTGGATGTAATAGCTTCGCGCTCGAGCGAGAATATTAGAGACAGGCACAGATGAAAGAAAGAACGTGGAGATAAATAACCATAATTGCAGGAAAACGGAAGCAACCGTGTGGACGAACAAGTGGTATTAATAGAAATTACATGCCAACGGGAAATGAATTTTCACGCCACTTGGTCTTTTCTGGATCTGTCCGAGACAAAGAGTCGCATATATGAATCATCTCCTGATTCATTCTCTCAGAGACGCATAGATCTCAGGTGTGAACGCCGACGGAACGACCAGAGTTAACTTCCACGTCTATACAAAAAATGAGCTTCGCCAAAATTTGGAAAGCAAATGTCAACCACCCCTAATATGACCAATATCATCGTGTATACCATGGAGGGCGTAGTCAATTTCTGTATAACACATTCAGCGCTAATTCTTCAGCTGAAGGTCAAACTTTTTAATGGAACAAAGGTCCCATATTGAGACAACGGTCCACTACCACCCAAACCATGAACAGCCTTCGAGATGCTGCAGATCATGTACGAAGTCCATAGACACTTTAGAACCATGGTGGTGGGAACTGGAGAGCGAAGAAGAGCCCAAGAGAGGTTTCCTGGGGTCTTTCCCCTCAGCGCACAAGACCTGACAGGCTTGGACCAATCGTGCAAGCATCTCTTCATCATGTGAGGGGCCAGCGCAGTAACTTCTCTTTAAGAGGTCACCAAGGTACTGCCCTTCTCCGGATTGGACCAGGCCAATACGAGCAATGGTCTCCTCAACACTCTTCAACGACAAGAATGGAGGAACAAATAATTTGCCTTCCGAAGGCTTTAGGTGGCAGATTCTTTGTCCTGCTAAAATTTGAGAGGAGAGGTTGGAGGAGGACAGCGTGCAAGCGCCAACCCCTGGAGACAAATATTACTGTCAGGCAGGCCTCTGGAAGCTCAGGAGAGTCCGAAGCTAGGGGACGATGAGATCAGCACTTCAATTTTTTGACCGCCAGGGTCGGTAGGTGACCACTTAAACATAAACGCGATGAGAAAAACAAGGCCCACCTAGCCTGACGTGAGTTCAAGGCGCTTAGCGATCCATAATATACTTAAGTTCTTATGATATTCCGTGAGCCACAGTTATCGGATGAAGAGTCCCCTACCAAAAAGTGCGGCTCGACTTCAAATGCCCACTTAATTGCATGGAGCTCTCGATACTCAAATCATAATTCCTCTCACGTCATAGAAGAAAATTTTCTAGAGTAAACTTGCACAGGCGCCTAGCTGGTGAGGAGTGGAAGACCCCGCTGAGACAACCGCGCACCTACTCCTACTCGGAGGCATCATACCCTCGCACACACAACGGTTAGGAGAGAGGTTCAGGTGAAGCCAAAACTGGCACGGGGCTCGACGAGAATGCCGTTTTAAGCTTTCACAACGATGAGTACGGGCAGCGTAGGGACGCATTGTTCGGATCACACCCTTACGGCAGGTCAGTCCGTGAGGGGTGTTTGGCGATCACGGAACAGCTCTTTATAAAAGTTCCATAATCAGTTAGGCGAAACCTAAAAAACACGTTGTATGGGCCTAAGAATTGGTAGTGGGCCGAACCACCCAGTCCGTGAGCGCTTGAACTTTACTCGGATCCATTTACATCAAGAGGGAGTCCACAAATACACCTAAGAAGGGAAACCTTCTGGACGCAAAAAAACACCACTTTTCCAGCTATTAGGCGAAGAGGTGTTTTGTCGGCAACACTGGTAGTAGTATTGGCGGCGGGATGTCTGCTGGTGAGAAACCATCATATCAGAGAGGAAAAATCAAATTTGTTAGATTACCACCATAAACACACCAATGTAATATGAAAGATGGAGTTTATAAACTCGCTTGAAAAACGCGCTGGGGCCATATTCTCAAACGCAAAACGGGCTACGGGTATTCAACAGTGCCCCAAAGGTTGTATTAAATGCGGTTTTCCACCATCCCTTTTCGGATCCTGAATCAGGTTCATAAGCTGCCCTGCTGGTATCCTAATTTAAGAAACTTGGGGCCCCAGAAACCTGATTTAAGAGATCCGGGATCAAGGGGAGAGGACATGACGTTTTTTAACGCGTATATCTTTATTTAATTCATCGATAATACAATACACGGCCGTAGACTCACCATCTTTTTTCTCAAGCAACAAAAGAACCCGGGCGCCCAGTGGCGGATCAGAAGGGACGGCATATGTCCGATGCCAACTACTCATCAATTATAATCTTTCAGTGACTCCGCGTTCTGTACGACAGGTTATATATACGGACCCCTTTGGCAATCTAGGCATCATGAAGAAGGTCAATTTTACAATCAAACTCCGACTGTGAGGAGGAAAGGACTTGGGACAAGGGTTTGAAAACACATCTGAGGTAATCTAGAGAAAACCTGAATACCTGATCTTGCCGCACTACTGTTAGCATAATGAACTTTGGACAGGTGATCCTTACACCAATGAACCGCGCCTGGCATGAGTTGCCCAAATTAATTACGGATATGGATATCCGGAGCCAGGGGTTAGACCCTAGGATGACATTTCAGCACAATTTTTCCATAACTAGGAAAGAACACACCACTTATGACATGCATACTCCTACCATTAGCTTTATCGTGCGGGGTTGGAATGTGATCAACCGTGCCTGTTAGAGGGGTCAAATCCGGCACCCGGACATCTGGATAGGGTGGACAATGGAATCAATGACATACAAACACTGAGATACAACTTAAATCGATTAAATTAGACGAAGCCTGAATCCAAAAAGGCTGGCGACTCAGTGCAGGAAACAGACTGAACTTAATAGTACAAGGTAAAACATTAATAGACACAATGGTGAGTAGGCCTGAGTCTGCCTAAGCAGTCCCCCGACTACTGCTTAGGAGCGAAGTTTCCTGCTGCTTGAGCCTCTTGGACAGGTGTGGACCAAGATGATCAGGATCCACAGTAGACACAAAGATGACGTTCAGTACGATGTTGCTTCGCTGTGCAGGAGAGAAGTCTATACAGCTCCATTGATTCCATCTGGGACTACTGAGACAGACTGGCCGCTGGCGCAGTCAGAGGACACCCGAGGTGATACGACGCTGGATCTTAGGGCGACGATTCACTCGGATGACCATAGTCATAGCATTCATCTAATGTTCGAGGCTCGGCAGCTAAGACTAAGTCTGTACTCGTTCGTCTGACAGTCTCGGACATAAATTGGTCTTTAGGCGGCAGTCATTCGCATTGCGAGTCAGTACACATAACTGTCTGAACTGGGCACATAATCTCTGCTGTCCCGTGTTCCTTCCCTGACAACCGAGATTAAGGGTGGGAAACTGGCAAGTGTAGGCGGTACGGTCGTCATAATCTGGCCTAAAGCAAAAAAAAAAAGCGTCAGAGAAGAACGGGTGGAGAGTCGGGGAGAGAAAGGCCCAAGTTTGGGGGATCCACCACGTCAGCAGGGACATTACGCACGCCCACCCTTGAATCTCTGATTGGTCTCGCATAACGCAGGGAGTAAGGAAAAATACAGTTTCACAGCCGCTTCCCGAATGAAAAAATTTCTTCGGTCGACCAAAAAACAACACGTCAGGAAGGAACTTAGGTTAGGTGTGGGGTGGCAGTTGATCTGCGGTGTGTCTGCCGCGGAACGTGCATAGTTCCTGATTGGACGACGCGGAGAGACTGATCCTGGAAGCAACGAGTTAGGGTCTGACCTGAGTGACCACAGCTGACCAAAGGCTCCATGGGAGGAGTAGAAATGTAGCCGGTCGGATACAGGATCAACACTATGTGTGGGCCAGTGTTTTGTTAAGATTGGTACATGGCAAGAAGACAGGGATTAGTGGCCTGGAGGCTCTTGCCCCAACGCTCTGTCCCTTCCTAGAGCCCCACCACGCTAACCGCTGGGGCGACTACTGAAGCTTCGAGATGAATGGAATAAGGGTGGGAAGGAAAACACAAAGACTGACAACCATAAACACAAAGAATCGTAAACAAGCCGGGAATCACAACAGAGGGGTACGTCAATAGCAAAATCAGTAAGCAAAAGAGTCAAATCAAAAAATAGCCGAGGTAATCCTTACATCTATTGGGTTGGTTAGTGGTATCATCTTCTTGGTAAAAAAATACAGATAAAGATACTGAGCAATACAACCTAGAGCAGCGAGTGGAGAAGAGAAAGGGTTGTCAAACCCATGGCACAGGTGACTAGTGAAGCTGCAATTTATGACGCCAGAACTCACCTTCCGGAACCTGATAGGAGTGGACAGCATCTGGGAATTACACCCCTCATGGTGCAGAAACACCAGGCACCAGGAGAGGTTCAAAGTCCAGCCACTCCTAGACCGCGCGAGGATCTTAGAAGCCGCGCCCAGGAAGAGACGGTTGGGTTTGCGCGGCATACGCGCGGGGTCGGGAGAACGCGCTCGGTACCACCCATGACTAGTCCAGCAATCTCCTAGCGAAAATGAAAAACTGTGAGTACTAATTCACCTTTCCATAACATCCCCATGACGCCCCACTTTGAGATCTAACAAAAAATTAAGATTAGGGTGGGTCACAGCCTGAGAACTTTCGACCGAAGGAAGGTCCTGCGGAATACTGGATAAGTCCTAACGATAATAAATGTAGAGGGGAGAAAGCCCAATGAGCAAGCTTTACAAATCGTTCCAGGGAGGAGCCCTCTTTCCGCCCTCTTTGCTTTTCCATTAGCAAGGGCTATGGCCATTATTAAACACCTGCTATTGAAGTCTTGCGCTTTCGTCCCTTGTTCTTTCCCAAATTGAACAAAAGATATGGTTTTATGCCAGGGTCGTGGCTTGTAAATATGGCTAAAACTGAATGTATTAAGTTTACGGAGTGCCACAAGAATTTTTGCTTGAGGAGAGGTCTCGCAGAGGGGCGGAGCGATTTCCTGGTCCTTGTGAATTTGGCACACTTTGGGATTATAAAACTTGGAATCTAAGTGAGAATGATCAGTCAGTAGTATTGCATGTACAGGTTCTCTGACGTCCCAATCTCCATAGCGGAGATGAGAAGGTCTTTAATATTAAAATTTTTAATACTCAATACTCCAACGGGTCAAAGGAAGACCTGGAGAGGGCATTCTAGTACTAAGGAACGATCATGGAAAGGAACACGCTTGAGGATCTGAGGTTCTGATCCTGGAGCGGCTGAAATAAACCTCCTGGACCACCTGTGATCAGCCAGAGGTATGGTCAAAAAGGCACTAAGAGCTGAGACCTGCACCTTTAGGGTGGTTGGTAGAACAACCCGCGTTCCTAGGCCATTCTGTAGGAAGTCCAAGACATGCAAAATATTGGGATTAGACCCCACCCCCCACCCAAAAGTCACAAACCTTTTCCATATTTTGTGGTATATGGCAGGTACTCTTCTTTTATGCCTTGAGAGTAGAAATTTAAGCCAGGGACGTCCTGGGTATCTTAGGAAATCGGACTTCAGGGATCCAGGCCGCCGCCAGTTGAAGTTCCCGGGTCTGGGTGATGAAAGATGAGACCTGGCTACAAGAGGTCCATTAGTGCCAGGTTATTTAGAAAGTAGTTAGATCAGTGGCTGTCGAAGGGACAAGGATCTAAGGCAGAGGGATACCACTTTTCTTGGCCAATTGCGGAAGTTAGAATACCCTCGCATGGTTGAGCAGATCTTTTTGAGAAACCTTGCAACTAAGGGAAAATCGGGGAAAGGCGTGTAGCAGACTGTCGTTCCAGTGATGACTGAAGGCATCAAGGATGATCTGGTCTAGTTGGATTCTCGAGGAAGAATAGTCAGCACTATGAATTTTATCTTGTGGCCAAGAGGTCGACAGGGAGTACCCACAGACCTGGTAAGTGAAGAAAAATTCTCCTGGTGGGCACCACTCATTGGGTAAGAAATTTTCTGTGAGGTAATCGCCTCCTTGTTTAAAGCTCATTCAGATGGGTGGTGAAATGGAGAGGATGAGGATGTTTTCTCCGCAGGAGTATGGTGTGAGCAGCTACATTGACAGGACCGTAGATCTGTGCCTGCCTTGGCCTACTCAGGACAAAGGCCGGAATAGAGGACTTGTCTAGGTCAGAAGACTTCCGTGTTTCAGGAGCGAAGGAGTCCAGCTCTGTGTAGAACCGAGGAGTGGTCTGTGACTCTGATCCAGGTGTTATGAAGGAAGGCAGCTGTGAGAGAACCAGGATCTGCATTGCCTGTCTGACCGACATGAAACCTTCCTCCTGAGGATCGGCTTGGCTTTTATGTTGTTCGCTTTTCCCTGGGGAAGGAAAGACATTTGATAAATAGAATCAAAAGAACCCTAGGAATATCGTTTGGAGGGAAGGTGTTAAATCGGGGATTTTGTTAAATGCTAACCATCCCCAACTCTGGAGTTTACCCAGGGAAAGTTCCCTTGTAGCTAATGTCCTGTCTTGTCCTTCCAATACATTAGGAAGTGTAGGGGAATAATGGATACATTTTTGTAATAGCCCTCAAGAAGGACAGTATTTCCACCTGAATTTTGTAAAATGCTCAGGGCTGAGGAGTGAGGAGGAGATACCAAGGGAAGTGCTTGAAATGAAAAAGTGCAGAATAGAGCCATAGGGAGAAAGGATTTGAGAAATCTGAGATATCTCTGTGATGCGGGGTGAATAGGGAATATAATGCATCCGGAGATCTATGTGGACATATAGGTATTGGCGGAATAGCTGAGGTAGAGATTGGACCGATCATGCAGATTTTCTGTAGGTGATTGTATTGTTAGCAGCTTCAGTTTATAATCAGCCGATTGAAACATGGGCTTTTGTTTAGGAACAGCGGAAGAGGAGAATAGAACCCCAACTTCTCTTTATCGCCGAGGAACAGGAACCACCAAATGAGGGGATGAGATATGGACCTCCTGCCAAATGAGAGAGAGGTGAGTGAGAGAGGAGAGGAAGAGGGAGTAAGGAGGATTAAGGGATAAACCTTTGAGGGGGGGGGGGGGAGGGGAGGTGAAATTCGATCCTGTATCCTGAATGTATAATATTTCACTACCACCCAAGGATTCACTGTTGAGTTTTGACCACTGCGATTGCGAACCCAAAGAAGGCCGCCCACCCACCCCCCCTCTTCGGCCTAGGTTTCTTGCTTCCAGTACGTCAGGGGGGGCGGGGAGGGTCAGAGACAGGAAGCCCCTTCCTCTTCTCCAATAGGGTAGCTCCAGTGACCATGTGTACTTTCCCCCGAAAGGACTCTCTGGTTGCTTGAAAGGCGCAAAGGAATCTTCGTGGTAACCTGCCTTACTTCTGGGAATCCCTTTTTTTTCTTGTCCGATTGCTTTCTTCCAGGATGGCTTAAAATTCAGGACAGCGACAAAGAACCCTGAGCAGGGGGGGTTTTGGGGCTGGGGTACTACACGTTTGTCTTAGTGTGAATATCTACCACCCCATTGCTTCAGCCAAAGGGCCCTATAGTTGCATTAGTTAGTTAGGCTCCCTCCGTGGTACAAAACCGGATACCTTAGGATTGTAGCGTCTTGAGAAACGAGGGTTGGGTATTTGTCATATACAGCTACAGAAAACACATGAGATCCTCACCTATTGCATCCAGTGACATCAGGTGACGTCTCCTCGGATTGTACTCGTTCCTCATCTTCTCCATTAGTTCCACCATCACCTTGTCTCTTCCTCCAGGTACACAGCTTTCCTGCAGAGTTTACCAAACAGACGTCTTATGTTCTGCTCTTTCCCATTGTCCCTTCTTCTGCTACCACCAATACTGTGTCCCAAATACTGTAATAGAGCCCCCTACAATATTAGTACCACACAAATAGTGCCCCATAATGTAACATACTGTAATGGGTAGGATAATTTATTTCTTCTATTCTCTCCTTTAACCTTTAACCCCCCCACCCCAGTATTCCGACAATGACCCAGGTGTAATAATAATGGCCCTGGCCTACCCCAGTCATAAAATTAATGCCCCCAGCCTACCCCAGACATAGAATTAATGGCCCTGGCCTACCCCAGTCATAGAATTAATGGCCCCAGCCTGCCTCAGACATAGAATTAATGGCCCCAGCCAAGGCCAGACATAGAATTAATGGCCCCATCCCACCCCAGAAAAAGAATTAATGGCTCCAGCCTGCCCCAGACATAGAATAATGTCCCCTGCCTGCCCCAGATATATAATAAATGCCCCCTGCCTGCCCCAGATATATAATTAATGCCCCCGCCAGCCCAAGATATAGAATAATGCCCCCCAGATATATAATTAATGCCCCCTGCTAGCTCCAGATATACAATAATGCTCCCAGCATATAATTTATGCCCCTTGCCAGCCCCAGATATACAATAATGCCCCCGACACGCCATATCTGCCTCCAGATTGCGAAAATGTAGAGTTAGAGTCGCAGGGTAAAAGGCAAAACCCTTGTTATGAGCAATATCACTCCCGGAGTAAAACTTGAGAATGTGAATAAGGTGATATTATCTGAGAAGAAAACCCCCCCCTATTGACTAGTGCACCGTGTCCTTCAGAGGTTGTGACGCTCAGCGAAGCCCCACTACTCGGCGGAGGGTTCTTTAAACATACTCAAATTATAGCTTACCTACTCCTTCAAGCATGATCCCGCGCACCGTACAATCTCCAGGGACGACAAGTAAACATTTGTCAGGTCAATCACCCAGGTGCTCCTGCTTCCATCTCCTTAAGTTTTATGCAGAGTCCCACTGTAAGGTACAGATATATATCCCCTAATCTAACCACCAACCACGAAAGGACGTTTGCTTTAAATAACAATGAAAACTTTAATCCTTATTCCCAAAACAGTCGGGTCGAAAAGTTATATTGTACAGATGTGCTAAGATGCTTACAGGTAGTTACACAGTGTAATTTCCGATCCCTCCAGATATTGAGTGTACCACCACAAGTATGCAATCCCACCATACAAAGGTTTTCACATGCCACCTTCTCACTATCAGGATAACTAAAACATTACCTTTTTCACGCTTAAAACAAACTTCAAAAGTTTATAACACACATTATCGTATATACGACCTGACCTTCTTGTCCAAGAACCCAAATGTTCCTACAAAACACAAAAGGCACCACAATATAATGTAGGCCAGAGCACACAGAGCAAGATTTTCTTGTTTTTAACCACCGGGTCCTCGCTTGGTCGTCGTCAAGGCGCCCTCTCATTGGCAATTCATACCACCCACGCAGATAGCTGCTACTCGGTGTGCCAAAGAGAACTTGTGGTTCCAAAAAAGATACCACTCTCAGCCTGCCAGGTTTACAACAGGAATAAGGCAACTCAAGCGCTCTCATCAGGAATTGCAATCGCTCTTCTGAATATCTGCGAAAAAGTCCTGACAAGAAGGCCACCTCACTCCATTATACCGGTTTATATCATTGTGCGGTTGTCGAGCCAGTGATCAGATACGATCTCCAGGGGCTTGTGTAGTGGTAGTACACTTGACCAGTACGGTCAGGTGGTTTCCTGCGGATGCTCCAGTCTCCACAGGTCGGTGAACAGAGGGGGTGACGCATTATTCCCCGAAATCGCGATAAAATCATCCAAGTAGCCATTTACTCAACGAATCATGTGGATTCTGCGCCCTCTTACCTTTTCCAGCATGCTCGACTATTCTCACATCTTATTATCCGGACATAGACTGTTCTGCTAAATCAATCGCTTTGGCATGTTAGGGGTCGTACGGCTTGGACCTGGTCCACGCACCACCTGCGCCAGGGGGACAGCGTCACGCAATCTTGCACTAGCACTACCACCGCAGAGTGGTCTCTCTGCACTTTATGTATATATTGGGGCCATTCATATATGGGGGTTGACGTATTTTGCTGCATAGCCACTTAATGATGTCACACATCAGGGTTTGCATCTCCTCCTCCTCCCTACCACTGATCCTGCACCGGGACTCCTACCATTTCCCCCCATACAGCCAAACATTTGTCCTCCCCAGACCGGGCTCCTCATACACATCGAAAACTGGACCCAGCGCGAATCCTCTACAGGGCTCTTATGAGTTGTCCAGAGCGCCTTAGAATAGATGCTCACAAAGAATTATCACCACCGTGCAAGTGGTTGAGCTGATGCGGGCAGGTTCTGCTCATCAGCGCCCACCTTCCTCTGCTCTGCCACATTCTTGTGAGCTCCATTACGGTGCCTCCCAACGGATTACTGCGCTTTATTCCGGGAATCTCTATCCCGGCACCCCAACTACACCAGCTCCCATGGCGGCTACACTGAGAGATCTTACACAGGTCAAGAGTGAATCAGCAGGTTGGTTGAACTGAGGTGATGATTTGTGCTGAGCTCCGGCGCCATGCGGCTCACTCCAATCGGCACCAGATAGGCATGTCCCCCCCATTCCATTAAGATTTAGACAAAATTCTAACCAACATACTAGACTATTTTTTCAGTGATTGAAATAAAACCTAACTTGAGCCCCTTTGGCAAATGTACCCAAACCTTGTCTGGGGCACAATAAAGCTGTTATAAAAACTTTGCACATAGCTATCTATCTATGGCGAATTTAATTAAAACTTGCAAAGAATACAAACACGTACTTTATTCCTAAGCACTATTTTCTTCCTAGCACTAAAAACAAAAAAAAACATGACCAGCTACCTATATACTGTATATACTTCAAGTATAAGCCGACCCTTTGTTGTTTTGTATAAGCCGAGCGGATGCGAAAGGGGGCCTAATTTACCACTTAAAAACTGGGAAAACAGACCTATTGGATGTAAGTATAAGCC
The DNA here is from genome assembly GCA_019512145.1 of Engystomops pustulosus. Taxonomy (NCBI): domain Eukaryota; kingdom Metazoa; phylum Chordata; class Amphibia; order Anura; family Leptodactylidae; genus Engystomops; species Engystomops pustulosus. The sequence goes on along the minus strand of CM033642.1, from coordinate 183,190,685 downwards.
GAGAGAGGTGGGAAATGCATTGGTCACATCTTTCCAGTATTATAGCCAGCAGCCCCTAATGTAGTATATAGCTGACCCCCTTTAGTGCATTCACAGCCAGCCTGGTGTATTAAATAGCTAGCCAGCCATGAAGGTTATCAGCACAAAAAAAAAAAAATTGAGTACTCCCTTTCTGAAGCCATCGGGCAGGTTCATCTCTTTCTTGTTTAGCTCCTGGAGTGACGTGGTCTGGTGCACACAGGCACGTCAGAACAATGTGCGTTGTTGGTGACAGCGGCGGCTGACATCATAGATGCAAAGCGCTTGTACGGCGACCTGCCGCTGCGATGGAAAGAACAGGAATTGAAGCTCTTCTTTGACTTTTTTATTGTCTCTAGTATAAGCTGGTTTGAGTTTTTCAGCACACCTTTTGTGCTGAAAAACAATTGGACTTATACTGGGAGGCTTGTTATTGTAATTGCAAAACTGGCAACCATAGAATTCCATATTATTTCTTGTATCTGTCACTAAACTTTATCCTATAACTCCAATTCATAAACAGGCAGGAAAAAAAAATGTTTTCATCTGCAATGGAACACACACAAAAACTAGACATACTCCGGAAAACTTTACAACAATTGCTTAGCACAAAACACAGAATACTTATAGGCAATGTACTGGGAAATCATCTAGTTAATGGTAGCAGACTTCTCAAGACCAACTCAGTTTGAACCAAACCATTGTTAAATAAGGAATTCTCAAAGACTTACAGATGAGGACGGAATTGAAAAACGCAAAAATTGGAAAGAATAAATAAACTTCCTTGTTAAATAAGAAAATCCAATGAACTATAAACCATTGGGAGAACTTGTAACAATCGACAAAGCAAGTTTGTATCAAGCAGACACTCTGACTCTGCTTGTTTCTTATCAAGAGGACATGCATTAGCAACAACTTGATCATAAGGATCCTGTCTATGGATGATCAATGATCAATTACCGATTTCCGCACTGATTCTATTTTGACACAGTCCCTAAAGGTGACATTCTAACATGACGAGAAAGGAGGGAGATAAAAAAGTCCTCACTGCAATTCTTCCAAATCCATTGTATATCGGAATTTAACCTTTAGGGTGTGTTGTACCATTTTGGGTGTGTTTTTCCCATCAGTGGGAGTCTTTCACTGAACCCATTGAGGCTGGTTTGCTCTTCCTTTCGGCTTAGAGATTTGTTCACAAATGCCTTGCGAACATCCTTCAATGGGTGCTTTAATTGTTATTATCTACTGATTTGTGATCATTTGATCAAGTGTGTACAGCTTGAAGAACCAGGGTGATCAGTGAATAAATAAAATGAAGAGTGAAAATGCAAAAATCAATTGTATGGTTATTCTAAGAGCCAGAATGGGTTCAGTGAGACATCACTGATGTGAAATTAACACCAATGTGAAACCACCCTTATGCAAATCAATAATTGACTTCAAATTCACCCAAAACAAACGTGAACCCAAATATTCAGGGGGAAAAAAACAAGAAAAAACTCTATCAAAAATTAGTTTTGAGCGTTGGTCGCTAACAAGGCAGCAATTCTGTTAACAAAGGAGATTCATCTCTGTCGCAATGTACGAAGTCAGCACTTTTTGAATGGTTTTTCTTTGATTGCAAATGGGAGATTGGCTATTCCTTCTCTGAGCTTTGACCTCTGACGACCTCTGGAACATTCATTATATCTTAAAAAAACGATAGCGGCACAAACGAAAATTTTTGCTGCACACAAACGTAGTCAGCACAATGTTTGCACCATTTTATTTGATGTTTTGAACAAGTGGGGGAGGCCAAACTTCACTCGGGTGAACAGCTGATAATATAATAAAAATGAATATGCTGTTAACATGAACCTAGCGGATCACAACAACAGGACCATTATTATCAATGAAACTCTATATATTTTCATGAATATTTTCCTTTTCTTTATTATTTTAGAATAGTACACTCGATTCACACTGGATAGTTCACTGCAACTATTTAACAAAACGTCTCTGAAAGAACATCACTGATGTTACATGCATTTATTTGGTGAACACTGACAATATATTCAACCCTTAGCAACTAGGATGATCACAAGTATATAATACTCACTTGAAGGAATCGGACGCCACTGCACAACACCCAACAATGGAATTTTCAACAGTGGGACGCACACCATCATCTTAAGGCCATGAAGACCAGATGATGAATATGATCATTCCAAAATATGAAAATATCTGCACTAAACTTACCTTTATATCAGATGACTATAAAGAATATAGGTTTCTTCTGATAACCAGATGGTAATTTTGTTCTGTTCATAGTGGCCTATATCTTCATATTGAACAACTGCAGAAGCAAGAAAAAGGACATACAAGTATCTGTTGCATTAATTGACAATCGGACTTTATCTGTTATATGGAAAGTAATGATACTGGCGATTCGCCGTAATCAATGTGTTTAGTACAAGGCAATCATTCGCTAGTGATGTTCTAGCAGTACTTTCATGTAATCATAATCTGTGTATACTTTTTCCGGACATCTAGTACGTATACTGCCACATTTATTAATATCCATGCCCCCTGAACACAGCATGCTCTCGAGCCATATCTGCCCCCTTCTGTGATAGAGGGAGGTTGCAGGTGGGTGCCGGTTGTGCCCAGTCATGATTGTTTGCAGGGCCGGCCCAGTTGGAGGAGTGAGCCAATCATGTGACCTTGCACCAGAGGCAAGTCATGATACTAATGAGCTTCAATACAAACATTGTGACCAATCTGCTCTTTTTGATTAATAATATGGATCACATCATGATCCTTTCTATACACCCCTGAAGACACCACAAGACTAGGTGGTGGATACGCGTAAGAAGTCGCCCACCCTCCCCATATCCTGGTGATATCTTCTTTTATTGCAAGTATCTATCGCTTGTTGAACTTATGGTATTGTTAAGTAGCCTTGGCGCTGGTTGTGTATTCTCATTACAATTAATTTGTCATATTGGTGGCAATAGAATGTCAGGATAGGACTTAGCTTATCAGGCAATAACAGGAAGTTCAGTAACCATGCATAATTTCAAGCACTACCTATATTTTGTTGGTCTGAACAAGGATGCACAAGCGTTGTTTTTAGTATATATATGGCTTTATTGTACTTTGCACATCATACAGTTGTTTTCTTTCCATCTTTTTTTTCTTAATGCAATCCTTAACAGAAGCGGCAAATGGAACTAAAAGGTGTCATTTCACAACCTATTGGCTCTTTTAACGCTGTTTCACCACACCATGAACCATTGTCAATTTTTAGGCATCACAGTACAAACTAACTGAACAGGGCAGAAGCCCAAGACCAAACCCTAACCAACCAGACATGAAAACATTTTGATTTCGGTAGGCGACTGCTCTGGACACAATCCCACCTAAAGCTAGGCCTGCGTTGTTTGGTGACATGGGTGGTGTGGTCTCGATCACACAGGGAGAGACCATCTTGGGCCTACTACTCCCTGCTGTAGATGAACTAACAGATCAGGTCCCCCGCGACTCTCTTACCTGTCACCAAATCGCTCCACTCAGCTCCAGCAACTCTCCAGGTTCAGGGGTTTCTGCCGCTGCCGGCACTCATGCTTGCAGGCTGGATCTCAGCCACTTTTTCTGCCAACAACCTCTGCCTCTTCTTTGCGTCAGCTCCCGCAGTAAGCCATCCCATCACCACAATGCACTGAATTCTTCTACTTCTATAAACTGGCACTAAGACCCCAGTGACATCCCCTTATATTGTTAATCCAAAATCAAGGCAGGAAGCAGCACTCCATGAAAAACTGTGTTTTATTTCACCGTGAGAAAATACAAACGTTTCAGCTATCTCAATGTAGCCATTTTTAAGTAGTGTTGTGAAACATGCAAGGCGGGTTTAATCACCGCAGGATATGACATGCATCAAATGGGAGAATCGTGGAAAAATCATGTGCAAATTTAAAAATATATAACAATATAGTCACATAATGTCAACAATCTCGTATCTATGTTAATACTCAAGTGCTGGTTGATTTGATACAAAAAGGTGTTGATACAAAGAGTGTCTTAGTAACCGACATTCAACCCGGCGCGCCGTCATGCCAGTGTTTGTCAACAAACCACAGCGCATGTCAATAACTTTGCTAAGCAACCCAGTTTAGCAGGACAATTCTCCACAAATCATAAAATATAACAAGGCTACAGTAGTCTAAGTGCAACGCTTAACTGATTTAGGCATGCCTCAAGCCATGGTGGGAACAGCAACCCGAAGTGGACTCACTGGGACGATGTGATCGCATTGCTATGTGGTCCAGCATCGCCGGAGTCTACCACGTCATGCAGTATCTCATTGTCTCGGAGTTGCCTCAACTCTCGCAGAGATTTTGCCCCAGCATAGCGGGCAGCCATCTCAGGTGGGGCAGCTACATATTGCCCATAGGAGGTTGAATGTGGAAAAAAGGTTGTCAAATTGGGAGGGTTATGTCAGCAATCGGAAAACCTCATAGTTGGAGGCAGGATAATCAGTCACGGTGACATTCTGCATATAGTTGTGTCCATCAGGAACATCATGGCTCCGTGTGTTTCTATAATCAAATCTCCAGTTAAAGAAATAGTGACAATCTTGTGGGTCGTGAACAATAAATGTAGGCGTGGGCCATATTCCCAAGGGAAAAGGTTGTGGTAAGCGCTTAGGGTTGGCTGTCATAAGCATATGTTATAAGTGATCTGTGAATATAAAGAGAATAAAATTAATACAAAAATACATAGTTATTAATAAATCGACGGTTGTTCTATTAGATTAGGTTAGGCAGGAGTGAGTGTCTACAAGAACCCAACAGCCCTTGTTAGGGCTACAATAGCGTTATATTTTATTTTTTTTATTTGCTTTGGGCTGGTTTGCTGGCACTGGTTAGTGCAGCTAGTAACATATTGGGACGAATTTGCAGGGAGACTTGCGAACGTTCTATTTAGCTTCTAGTGACACAACATATCATCTCAAACACCTAAGTGGGACAATTTTATTAGGGGTTGATTGAATTAGGCACAGTATGCTGATTTTTTATTATTTATTTTTTCAAAATGTAAAGTGACAGGCACAGCAAAAAATCCAGTCGTGTGCTTGTCAGGTGTAGGTTAGATAGAAACTAGGCATATGAACCCAACCGGCTTTCTGTAGGTCTACAATAGCGTCATAATAATAGTATATATTGTTGATTTGTTGTGGCTGGCCATTACTGGCCTAGTAGGCAGCTAGTACATATTGTGAGGAATTTGCAGGGAGGACTTGGGAACGTTCTATTTAGCTCTTAGTGCACAACATTCCATCTCAAAACACCTAAGTGGGACTAGGGCAATTTATTAGGGGTTTGATTGAATTAGGCACAGTCTGCCTTTATTTTTTTTTTTTTTTCAAAATGTTAAAGTGACAGGCACAGCCAAAAAATCTGTTGTGCTGTCAGTTTGTGTGAGGTTAGATGAAACAGGCATACATGAACCCAACGCTTTCTTAGGGTCTACAAATATGCGTCATATATATATATATATTTTGATTTGCTTGTGGCTGGCCTTACTGGCACTAGAAGTGCAGCTGTCCATTGGAGGAATTTGCAGGGAGACTTGGGAACGTTCTATTTAGCTCTTAGTGACACACATATCTCTCAAACACCTAAGTGGGGACATTTATTAGGGGGTTGTTTGAGATTAGGCACAGTCTGCCTTTTTTTTTTTTTTTAAAACTAAAAGTCATCAGGAACACCACAAAATCCAGTGTTTGTGTCAGTGTAGGCTGAACAATAGCAATACGAGAACCAACAGCCATTTCTGACGTACAATAGCATTATATATTTTATTTTTTTGTTGATTTGCTTGTGGCTGGCCTCGCTGGCACTAGTAGTGAGCTAGTCAGACCATATGTGACAAATTTGCAGAGGAAGTCTTGCGAACTTCGTTTAGCTCTTAGTGACACCAATCCTCTCAAACACCTAAGTGGGACACATTTATTAGGGGTTGATTGAATTAGGCACAGTCTGCTTTTTCTTTCTTTTTTTTTCAAAACTAAAAGTCATCAGGCACAGCACACATCCTGTTGGTGTGTTGTCAGTGTAGGCTAGAAAACTAGCCATAGCAATAGGATAGCATCGTTTTGTTAAAAAAACACAAAAAAAAAAATTTACAGTTACACTGTTAATTTTGAAAATGTTGAACCTGAGGGCTAGGGGGTAGAGGACGAGGGCATGGGCTTGGGTGTCCAACTACTTGCAGGGGCGCAGAGGCCGTGGGCCTGGGTGGGGGTGATGAGACACCACATGCTGATGAGGAGCAGGGGAACACCGCAGGGCTACACCCCTAGCCTCATGTCTCAGTTACTGGAATCGTGGTAGAGCACTGTTGAGGCCAGAACAGTGCGAACAGGTGATGTCGTGGATGCGGACAATGCTTATAGCCATTTGTTCCACTCAGTCAGTTTCCCACGCAGTCACCCATGTCCCGAAACTCAGCACTCCTCCCCGCCTCCACCTCAGCTCCTTCCCCCCAGTCTGCCCCCTCCCCAGGAAAATTTGGCATTTGAACCGGCATACTCTGAGGAACTGTTTTCTGGACCTTCCCAGAGTCACAAACACTTCTTCGGTTGTGCTGAGCTCTTTTCCAATGCCCAGGTTTTCCACCGGTCGCCCAGTCTTGGTGGGTGATGTGACATTGTGATGTAGTGAAGAAGTGTGTAAAGAGGTGTCGGACGATGAGGAGACACGGTTGTCAGACAGTGGTGAAGTGTTGTCAGGCGCAGGAAGTCCGGGGGGGAGCAGACTGGGGCTCGGCAGGATTGATGAGGGTGACGAGGACCAAGCTGGGTTGAAGGCCAGCGTGAACACAGTGGCTTGAACGGAGGCGAGTCCTCGACGAGGAACAGTTGGAAGATGGCAGGGGTAGGGCCCAAGAGGCGAAGGGAATGTAAAACGCCCTGGAAAAAATATAAAAGTGGCCCCTTTATAGGCGGAGTCCAAACAAGTGGGTTGTGGTCAGATAAGTGTGGGTGGGTGTTATAAAGACAAAATTGTTGGTAGATGGCTTCAATGCAAAAAAGAACATGTTTTGCTAGTAAGTGAATCTAATGTGCAAAGAATGTGACCTGCTGATCAGTAAATGATGCAAACACACAACCCGATAAGCACCTTAAATACTTTCCCTGTGCCATACATGTACAAGTCAGAGAAAGAATATATTGATACTGCTATCTATGTACAAGAATAATACTGCAATAACACATTTAGAAAACATATTCAATCCTGCCTTCTATATACAAAATAAAACTACTACAATACCTTCTCCCATATACAAGCCAAATACTATAATACTGTACAAGAATATAAATACTATATACAGCCCCCTATGTACAGGATATAACTACATAATACTGCCCCCCTATGGAAAAGAATATAACTACTATACATGCCCCTATGACAGAATATAACTGCTATAATAATGCCCCCTATGTAAAGGAATATAACTACTATAATACTGCCCCTATGTACAAGAATATAACTACTATAATACTGCCCCCTATGTATAGGGATATAAATATTAATACTGCCCCTATGGACAAGAATATACACTACTATATACTACATATATAAACAGAAGCGAACATGCAAAAAATCAGATTTGTCATATACAGCTACAGAAAACACATGAGATCCTACCTATTGCATCACGTGACATCAGGTGCGTCTCCTCGGATTGTACTCGTTCTCATCTTCTCCATTAGTTCACCATCACCTGTCTCTGTCCCTCCAGGTACACAGCTTTCCTGCAGAGGTTTACCAACAGACGTCTTATGTTTCTGCTCTTTCCCACTTGTCCCTTCTTCTGCTACCACCAATACTGTGTCCCAAATACTGTAATAGAGCCCCCTACAATATTAGTACCACACAAATAGTGCCCCATAATGTAACATACTGTAATGGGTGATAATTTATTTCTTCTATCTTCCTTTAACCTTTTTAACCCCCCACCACCAGTATTCCGACAATGACCCGGTGTTAATAATAATGGCCCTGGCCACCCCAGTCATAAAATTTAATGCCCCAGCCTACCCCAGGACATAGATTAATGGCCCTGGCCTACCCCAGTCATAGAATTAATGGCCCCCAGCCTGCTCAGACATAGAAATTAATGGCCCCCAGCCAAGGCAGCAGACATAGAATTAATGGCCCCATCCACCCCAGAAAAAGAATTATGGCTCCAGCCTAGCCGCCAGACATAGAATAATGTCCCCGCCTGCCCAGATATATAATAAATGCCCCTGCCTGCCCAGATAATAATTAATGCCCCCGCCAGCCCAGAATAGAATAATGCCCCCCATAATATATAATATGCCCCTGCTAGCCCAGATTATTACAATAATGCTCCACCGCATATAATTAGGCCCTCTTGCACAGCCCCAGATATACAAAATGCCCCCACCCATATAATTAATGCCACCCTACCAGCCCCGATATTAGATTAATGTCCCCTGCCCGCCCCAGACATATAATTAATGCCCCTGCTAGCTCCAGATATACAATAATGCCCCCGCCTATTATTTATGCCCTGCCCGCCCCAGATATACAATATGCCCCCACCATATAATTTATGCCCCCTACCAGCCCCAGATATAGATTTAAGCCCCTGCCAGACCCCAGATATAGAATAATGCCCCCACCCAGCCCATATAATTTATGCCCCCTGCCAGCCCTAATGCCCCCCCCACCCCAGACATATATAATTTATGCCCCCTGCCAGCCTAATGCACCCCCCCGCCCCAGACATAAATTATTGTCCCCATTTTCTATATAAAAAAAACAAACATAATACTCACCTCTGTGGAGCAGGTTTCTTCCTCGGTCTTCGGGGGCTTGGTGTAAGAGCGGCGGGATAGTGAAGTCACTGCTCCGCGCCCCACACCAAGCCGCGGAGCCGCAGGGAGGGCGCGACAGCTGACGTTTGTAGGTGGTCGTCTCCTCCACGCTACACAGTGTGCGTCATTGCGACGACCGTGTAGCTTGCGGGTATCACAGACGCAGAAGCAGCGGTGCTGCGCTGCGTCTGTGTACTAATCAATAGTGCTGCATCGTACGATGCAGGTACTATAGATAGATGAAAAGTTGTGAGGAGTACGGCGACCCGGCCCAAACAAGCTTCGGACCAGCCCCCACACGGCCCAGGACCGAACGGGCCCACGCGGAAAATTCCAGCCCAGTGGGGCCAGGCAGAGAGGCAGGGCCAGAGGCTGGTGAATCAGCGCCAAATGTTTTCACGTAGTGAAGCTCCCGTGCGCGGAGGGCTAGATTTTCGGAAGTCTGGAGGTCTTTTAAAGAAACACCGGATGACGACGAGGACTGTGGTGTGCAACCGTGCCCCACACAGGATCAGCAAGGGTTCCACCACTACCAGCTTAACCACCACATTATGCGCAGGCATATGATGCAAAAACACCCCACTCAATGGAACCAAGCGCCGTTCACCTCCGGCGCGGGTACAACACTGCTCCTTCCCCTGTGTCATCTGCTGCCTCCTGCTAGTCACCCCCCTGCCCAGGACCCGCGCCAAAACACCTCCCGTGTGAAAACCACACCTTCGCCTCCACGATCCTCCCACAGCATCCACCACATGTCTCATGCGCAGCGTTCAGCTCTCCATACACCAGACGCTGGAGCGCAAGAGGAAGTACAGTGCAACCACCCACAAGCCCAAGCCCTCAACGTCACCATCTCCAAAGGACTTAGCCTGATCTTCACCCAGGCCCACAGGCCCCCTTTGGGTGGGGAGAGAGCCAGAGACAGGGGCTTGGACAGGCGAAAGCTCGCCGGGCAGCGGGCGGCGCGTCCTTCCCAAGACCAACTAACAGTTTTAACTGCACAGCACCTTTAATCTCTATCACTCTAGTGCCTCCATACATCGTCCCTTATCAAACGAGAGCTGTGTCGGCAGAATTTCGGGTGTTCACCAGATACATAATGGACTCGGCCCATTTCGTCGCCGCCCTGTGGAGACCTGAAGTTGCAATCATAGCAGCGCAATATGAATGCTCCATCTGTCACTCTAATAATGGAACCATTTCCACAAAAAACAATTAAAAATAAAACCGCATTGCATTCCATATCCTAGATGAATATTCAAGCGACCCCATTGCTTGCAAATAGATAGTTTTTTTAAATTAACGCTTTTGCCCCAGGCCCTATTTTGGTGGGAGACCAAGAGACAGGGGCCCCCCCAGTCGCAGCTTGGACCATCAGGCGGAAAGCTCGCCTGGCAGCGGACCGCCAGCTCCATCCAAGATTAGCAGCACTCAGAGGCATCCATGCATGCTGCCCCTGCTGTTTCCTGTCCTTTACCTTCACCTCACAGCATCCACCAATGTCTCCATGCGCATTTTCAATTCTATACCCATAGACCCTCGCTGGAGCGCCGAGAGGATACACGCACCATCACCCCTTATCAAACAAACTGTGTCAGGCGAATTTTCAGGTGTTTCACCAGATACATAATGGAACTCGGGCCACATCGTCCGCCGCCATGCTGGAAACCTGAAATTTAAATCATAGCAGCACAATGTGGATGCCCCAACTGTCACTCTTAATCATGGCAGCTCGTCTCATCGGCTGCCTCACATTGTCGTCCCTTTCAAAAGAGCTGTGTCAGGCCTATTTTTGGTGTTTCACCAGATACGTTATGGAACATTGTCATCTATGTCGCACACTTGCTGTGTATCGACCTAAATATAACGTCAACCTTTTGTCAAATAGAGAAATCATTCGGCGTTCTTGCTCACCTCCTTTGGTTCCTCCTCCTGCCACCCATTGGTTTGAAGCCGGAGTCCATTTGGGGTTATGTCGCCATGCCACTCTCCGCTGCCGCTGCTGCCGCTGCTCTGCTCTGATGCCGTCCCCTATAGTGTCAGGGTCATTATTGGAGGTTTTGGATGCTATCTAGCTCATTCGGTTCACTCTGTCAGGCCATGCTGTTGCCCATAATTTTGGATAATGGTGGCGATTAAGCAGCTCAAGGCATCCATGCATGCTGGCCCTGCTGTCCATTTCCGTGTGTTTCCATCATTTTCTGAGGTTTCCAGGTGTTTGGCCAAGCTCCCTGTGCGACACCTTGTCCCCTTGAAAAACCTAGGTCTCCCACTGACTTCAATGGGGTTCGTTATTCGAGACGAGCACTCGAGCATCGGGAAAGTTCTTCTCGCATAATAACGAGCACCCCGAGCATTTTAGTGCTCGCTATCCTCTAGCACTGTCGTATCTCAACAGATTGTTGCGATCTGTGCTTTCTACAAATAAAATGTAGGAGTCTGTTCCCCTCAATATACACATGGTGTCTAAAATTGTATGTCGTTTAAGAATGGGACATGGTGAATTTGATGTGGGTCCATCTGGTTTAAGAAGTCAAAAAAGACATGTGTATGTGTCCACATTATCAATCCAGATCAGAAAGATATCGTCGAATACCGCCAACCACTTCAGTCATGTGCAAAAAGTGGGGACGTGTATATCGACGTCTCCACCAGGCTGCCAGCCATGACCATATTCGCATAGTTGGGGGCCTATTGGCCCCATTGCTGTCCCACGTAGTGCAAGAAGTAACCATCCCCAAAATAAGAATAATTACATGTCAGAATGATATCAGTAGTTCTGCAACAAATGACTGACATCATTAGTAAAATGGTGGTGGAAAGGGCATTAGATTTAAGCAGGATTAGCCCGTTTTTTTAGGTCAATCAAATTTAAATAAGTATGTTTTTTCCCAACAACAGGTTCCATCTATGTCAATACCCATGTCACTCTATACCTGAGGTATGCTTAAAGCATGGGCTTTTCAATAAGAGTGATTTCCTGCCATTTGTAAATTCATGTGCAGTTGAGACGTATATTTCGTCGTTAAACAATGACATCACCCTTTACAGTACAATGGGGTTAAACATTGTTAGCTGTCAGTCAGTCTATCTCTAAGCTCATTATAGACATTGGTTACTTTATCCGGTATATCGTGATTAAGGAGAGTTTAGGTTCCTCACTTTTCTCTACAGGGAACGCCAAAAAACTGAGGACAGATTGGTCAAGGGAGCATTATCGTCCACTACTGATAAGAAACCAAATTTGGCAACCAGTTTGAAACCTGGTTGCTTTCCCTGCATGACTGTGAAAACGCAGTTACATGTTGAAAGGGGCGGCTCCTTATTCATCCGGTAACGGGTCGTAAATATGATATCAGACATCACTTGAACTGCAGAACTGACCACGTAATTTAATCTTGATTTGCCCTTGCCCAAAACTATAGTGGGGGGAGACCACCACAGAATGCAGATTGGACTGCAGAAACATAGATCATCCATCAGAACGTCCAAATTAGACTACCTATTCCCCGACATTTTGTAGAATATGGTCACTCAATACACAACTAACAATTCTGCATTATTTACATGTACCACCCTTAGCTGTGGTGGTGGATAGACAAAAATTTTTATAAAAAAGGAAACCGAATGGATTCATAGGCTCAGTCCAACTTGGTGGATTGAATGTCGAGTTTAATTTGAACACTGTGATTTAGTATTTTCATCCTGTGATTCTCTCCATTGATATTGATTATACATACTACGATGTAAGGAAGTCGATTTATTAACGATGTTATTTGTTATAATTTATTCTCTTAAGTCACAGATCATTATACATAGTGCTTATGACAGTCAACCTAGCGCTTACCACAAACCTTCCCTTGGAATATGGCCCACGCCTACATTCTTCTTTTTTACATATTGTTCACTACTCACAAGATTGGCATTATTTCTTTACTGGATGATTTGATTATGGACACAACGATATATGCAGAAGTTCACCGTTCTGATTATCCTGCCTCCAACTATGAGGTTTTTCCGATTGCTGCATAAACCCTCCCAATTTGACAACCTTTTTATTTCCACATTCATCCTCCTATGGGCAACATGTACGCATGCCCACACCTGAGATGGCTGCCGTATGGGGGCAAAATCTCGCGAGAGTTGAGGCAACTCCGAGACGTGACGATACTGCATGACGTGGTAGACCGCGGCGATGCTGGACACAGCTAGCAATGCGATCACATCGTCCCAGTGATCCAGTCGGGTTGCTGTTCCCACCATGGCTGAGGTTAGCCTAGAATAAGTTAAGTGGTGCACTTAGACGACTCTAGCCTAGTTATATTTTATGATTATGGAGAATGGGTCCTGCTCTAACTGGGTTGCTTAGCAACGTTAGTGACATGCGCTGTGGGTTTGTTGACAAACACTGGCGTGACGGCGCGCCGGGTTGAATGTCGGGTACTTTGACACTCTCTTTGTATCAACACTTTTTTGTATCAACACAGCACTTGATGCATTAACAAAGATATGAAGTTTGTTGACATTATGTGACTATATTGTTTATAATTTGTTTTAAATCGCACTGATTTTTTCCACTGATTCTCCCATTTGATGATGTCATATCCTGCGGGGGATATAAACTTGCCTTGTATGTTCACACACCTATACTGGAAAATGGCTACATTGAGATGGTGAAACGTATAGTTTTTTCTCATGGTGAAATACAAACATAGTTTCACGGGTGCTTCTTGTCTTGGATTTTGGATTCTGGACCTTGGGATCGTGGTCGGACCCCTAGAAGCCTGCCACACCACGGATTTGAATCCGATTTTCACAGTGCTCGCTCTACCTTTGTGTTGTCCCTTATATTTTAAGTTGATGCAGTCAGCTGCCAATTAGTTGACTGCTGATAATATTTTGCTGGTGATCTGTATGTCGTTGATCTACCCTTTAGCCGATCAAACCATGGCACCAGAAATATGCGGGATTTGTTACCTCATACAAAAAGGCGGTGCATCGCCACGACGATTGGCACCCTCCGTGCAGGCATGGAGATGCTGAATGTTGCCAAGGCAACCCTCCTATAATGGCACAAGGCAATTTTAAAAATCAGGCCCGGTCCTAAGGCCCTAAAATGGCTTAGACACAAAGAGGTTAATACATTTTAAAAAATTAAACAAATGTGTACGATATTCTGACACTAATAACTTTTCCATACTATGGTCTACAGAGTTTTTTCGCAATTTTCCATTATGGGGTTCACGCCCCAGCAATAACTGTTTTTATATTCTGATAGTACGGCATTAAGAGATGCGGCGATACCTAACATGTTTGTGATTTTTACAGTTATTGTCTTATATCAGTTCTAGGGAAAGGGGGGGCACTATATTGCTGAATATATTACTGGCTCATTGTAACACATCTTCAGAAACCAGACATCCTCGGGTCTGATGAAGACCCAAGGCTATCATTGCAACCAATCACCGCTCCCAATGGCGTACCAGGAGCAACGATTGGAAACCAAGGTGACAGTAACAAAAGCTTTTATTGACAGTTAGAAGGAATTAATGCTAGCAAGTCAATATTTGCAGTGTTTGACCCTTTTCTTCAAGACCTCTGCAATTCTCCTGGCATGCTCTCAATCAACTTCTGGACCAAATCCTGACTGATAGCAGTCCATTTGTCACAATTTGTGGTTTTTGTGTTGTCCACCGTCTCTTGATGATTGACCAACCGCCTTCTAATGGGATTAGATCTGGGGAGTTTCCAGGCCATCTCTATGTTTTTGTTCCCTGAGCCATCTAGTATCACCTTTGTTTTTATGGCAAGGTGCTCCTATCATGCCGGAAAAGGCATTGTTGATCACCAACATGCCTTGGGCGGTTTGGAGAAGTTGCTCTTGGAGGACATTCTGGTACCATCAGTCATGGATGTGTTTTTAAGCAGACTGTGAGAGAGCCGATTCCTTGGCTGAGAAGCAACCCCACACATGAATGGTTGCAGGATGCTTTACATTTGGCATGAGACAAGACTGGCGGTACGCTCACCTTGTCTTCCACACAAACAATGTTTCCAGATGTTTCAAACAATCGAAAAGGGGATTCATCAGAGAAAATGACTTTACCCCAGTCCTCAGCAGTCCACTCCCTGTAACTTTTGCAGAATATCTCTGTCCCCTGTTGTTTTTTCTGGAGAGAAGTGGCTTTTTTCTGCCTCGTGACACCAGCCTTGCTCCAAGAGTCGGACACAAGAGTAGACTTTGTAAAAATTAACATTTGTATCAATTCTCAAAACTTTTGGCCATGACTGTATACAGAGGGTTTGTTCCGTGAACCCTCTTCATAAACAACCCACACCTCTGCACTGTACATGTACGCCGCAAAGTGTTAACGGGTAATTAGGCTAGCCTCTCTTCTCTTCAGTGTGGCACTTGTGTCGTTTATATGGTTATATCTTTTGAATACTTTTACTTATCAAAGCGATTTTAGATTGGTTTTTCGTCGCATGTTGTACTTCATTTAGTGGTCAATTTTGGCTGATGAATTTTAATAAATAAATGGACTAATTAAATTCTCATTTTCAGCAAATAGTTTTACCCACTAAATAAGTTGCAAAATTCCCATATGTCTACTTACATTTTCATAATTTTTGAAATGTCTGGAAAAGAATGAATTAGTTACTCACCGGTAAATTTCCATTTCCATTAGTCCACCATGACTGCACCTGGAGGATGCCCCTTGACCTCTAGGAAGAGATAGAGGTGTAAAAGAACCCCTCCCACATCCTCCCACGAGTGACTACAAAATAACCACACTGAGGCCGTCATGGTGGACTAATGGAAATGGAATTACTAGTGAGTATCTAATTCATTCTTTCCACTCGTCCCCATGATGGCCCCAATCTGGAGACTTACAATATAAGTAGTCCCTACTGTACACTTTTCTTCCAAAGGATAAATCACTTGAAAGACGAAGTCCAGACGATAGTGTTTAGAGGATGTGGAGGGCCAGCCCTGGTCGCTGCCAGGCATTATTGTTCCAGTGAAGCTCCTCTTTTTTCTCGCCAAGATGTGGACATAGCCGTCAGTCGAGTGTGCTGAGTCCTGAGGACTGGAGTCTTTCTGATCATAACAGAAGGAGATAACATTTTCAACATTCATGGTTAAGTTGCCTTGGATGCCTTCCTCCCCTTGTTTTCCCTGAAATTGCATAAGGAGATTAGAGTCAATACGCCAGGATACAGTCACTTTTAATATCTCATAATTGTGCACCTTACATCCAACGAATGCCATTCTTGTTCCTTCTCAGAAGATGGATTCTTCAGAAGGAGGGCGTATTGATCTCTGATTGTTTAGAAGTCTAAGACCATTTGCATGTAAGGCTCTTTTATGGATATGGCATGTAGTTCACAACCAGTCTCCTGACTGAGGTGATGACTATCAAAGAAAACAGGTTTTTGAACCCATTGACTTGAGTTGTCATGGGTCAAACGGTCCTTTACAGAGTGTTTAAGAATCAACGACCGATCCATGAGGGGCCTTTTTACAACCTGGGGTCTCCTTAACCTAGAGGCTGTAAAATAAATCTTTTGACCCATCTGTTGCTCAATGAGAGGTTGATCGAAGAAGGCACTCAGAGCTGAGACGTATGACCTTCAGAGTGCTGGTGGAAAGTCCCAATTTCTATACCCCTCTGAAGGAAATCAAGAACCTATAAAATATTTGGGTTGGATTGACACAGAGGTTTATCTGTACAAAAAGTAGTAAACTTCTTCCATATTTATGATATTTAGATAAACTGATAGATGAGTTTTCCTGGGTTCGGGTGATGAATCGGATCTTCCCACAGAAGGCTCCTGATGCTGGTAGTATCTCTGGATCCTGAGTCATCATCCTTCTCAACAGCGGATACCAGCTTCTTTTCTCGGCAGTTTGGACATCTTGGTTTTTTTCTTCCTGTGTATTTTTTCCACGGAGTGAGAGAATGCGTCCAGATGTTCTGGGTCTCCCTATTCCAGGAAAATAGTACTGACACTTGGCCATTTTCCCCTTGTGGCAAATAAGTCTTACTGGGGACTGCCCCAAATATAGTTAGGTTGTGAAAGTTTTCCAACTTTTCTCACAACTTCCAACACCATTTGTTTGGAAGTATACCTTCCGACTGAGAGAAAATCTGCCCCTTATACTCTTTGCTTCCCCTAAACCCTTGGTATTTTTTCCTAAAAGGAAGGAAATGTAAAATGAGTTTCATTATGATACAATGAAAATGCCAGCAAATAATCCCACTACGCAGACTGGCGATCATGCAGGAGAATCAGGTCTGGTTCATCAGCCATAGTAAAGACTTTAAAACCGCTGAGCAGTTTGGAACCGCAGTCACCCAAGAATTACTGAGACCTCGATCATGGAGTGATAGTCCGCTTAAATACTACTTAACGGGGAGTCCATCCTCCTTCGAGTGGCTAGGCGTTCCTCACTGCTCCCAGTAATGCATTGCACCTTCTTCTGGCTCTCTCCGGTCGCAACCAGAAGTTGCGGGTGGACCTTGTGGTACGCAGGGAAATGTGGATGATTAGTACTCAAACACGGTAATTATTCGGGGTCCACCTAGTCTCCAGTGAGCCCACTTGAGAGATGCCCCTTGACCTCTGTAGGGACAGAAAGCAAGAGAGGTAAAGGCCTTCACCCACATCCTCCCGCCACGTGACTACACAATAACTACACCGGTGGAAGATACACACAAATTTAATTGCATGTTTAGAGACACATAACGTTACCACAAACACCAGCCAAATTAAGGCACCCGGACAAAAACTATAGGACCGGTCCTATGGAGGATAGATGGAAAAAGATCCCTTTTTTCTTCCCCCTCTTTTCCCCCCTCCCCCCCCTATTCTACACCCGGCTGCTGAATACCGCCTTCGGTACACAAAAGACACGCGGAGAGTGAAAGCCCTGAGCTTGCCCCAACCTCTGTCTCCTCCTATAGCCCCCCCACGTCTAACACCGTGCGGCGTCTGACTAGACTTGACCCGCACGCTCGACCTTGCATACCCCCACACTGCGAGATCACCCCAGTCGTGGGTCAACGTCGAAAACACAAGCAAGGACCATGACCCCAACCTGACTTGAACACACAAAAGATCGCAAAAAGCCCAGGAATTTCCACTATCATTAAAAAAAAAAAAACATAATACCTCTGTGGAGCAGGTTTCTTCCCTCGGTCTTCGGTGGCTTGGTGTAAGAGGCGCGGGATAGTGACGTCACTGCTCCGCGCCTCATTAAATAAGAACGGAACAACATGTGTAAAGTAGCAAATAAGCGCAAAATAACTTTATTAAGCGCAAAATGCTACTTTGCTACTTTACACATGTTGTTCCGTTCTTATTTAATGTAGCCCACTTTTGCATGTGTGTAGCCCATTGATTGGGTGTTATCGAACAGTACAGATCCCAATTCTGTATACATACTGCTCCGCGTCTCCACACCAAGCCGCGGAGCTGCAGGGAGGGCCGGACAGCTGACGTCTGGTAGGTGTCAGCGCTCCTCCACGCTACACAGGTTGACGTCATTGCGCGACCTGTGTAGCTGCGGGTATACACAGACGCAGAAGCAGCGGTGCTGCGCTGCGTCTGTGTACTAATCAATAGTGCCTGCATCGTACGATGCAGGTACTATAGATTAGATGAAAAGTTGTAGGGAGTACGGACCGGCCCAAACAAGCTTCGGACCAGCCCCACACCGGCCCAGGACCGACCGGCCCACCGGGAAAATTCCAGCCCAGGTGGGGCCAGGCAGAGAGGCAGGGCCAGAGCTGGTGCATCAGCGCCAAATGTTTCACGTAGTGAAGCTCCCGTGGCGAGGGCTAGATTTTTGGAAGTCTGGAGGTTCTTTAAAGAAACACCGGATGACCGACGGACTGTGGTGTGCAACCTGTGCCACACCAGGATCAGCAAGGGTTCCACCACTACCAGCTTAACCACCACCAGTATGCGCAGGCATATGATGCAACACCCCACTCAATGGAACCAAGGCCGTTCACCTCCGGCTGGGTACACCACTGCTCCTTCCCCTTTGTCATCGGCTGCCTCTGCTAGTCGACCCCCTGCCCAACCCCCCCCGCCAAAACACCTCCCGTGTGAAACCACACCTCTCGCCTCCACGATCCTCCACAGCATCCACACAATGTCTCCATGCGCAGCGTTCAGCTCTCCATACACCAGACCTGGAGCGCAAGAGGAGTACAGTGCAACCACCCACACGCCCAAGCCCCTCAACGTCCCCATCTCAAAGGACTTAGCCCGATCTTCCCAGGCCCATTTTGGGTGGGGAGGAGCCGAGAGACAGGGGCTTGGACAGGCGAAAGCTCGCCTGGCAGCGGGCGGCCAGCTCCTTCCCAAGATCCAACTAACATAGTTTTAACTGCAGCACCTTTAATCTACTACTACCTTAGTGCCTCCATACATCGTCCCCTTATCAAACGAGCTGTGTCAGGCAGAATTTTCGGGTGTTTCACCAGATACATAATGGAACTCGGCCCATCTGTCGCCGCCATGCTGGAGACCTGAAGTTGCAATCATAGCAGCGCAATATGAATGCTCCATACTGTCACTCTTAATCATGGAACCATTTCCAAAAAAACAATTAAAAATAGAACCGCTATGCTATTCCATTATTCCTAGATGAAATATTCAAACGACCCCATCTGCTTTGAAAATGATAGTTTTTTTAAAGTTAACGCTTTTGGCCCCCAGGCCCATTTTGGGTGGGGAGGAGCCAAGAGACAGGGGCTTGGACAGGCGAAAGCTCGCCTGGCAGCGGACCGCCAGCTCCATCCCAAGATTAGGCAGCCTCAGAGGCATCCATGCATGCTGCCCCTGCTGTTTCCTGTCCATTTCACCTCCACAGCATCCACCAATGTCTCCATGCGCAATTTTCAATTCTCTATACCCCAGACGCTGGAGCGCGAGAGGATACACAGCACCATCATCCCCTTATCAAACAAACTGTGTCAGGCAGAATTTTCAGGTGTTTCACCAGATACATAATGGAACTCGGCCCATCTGTCGCCGCCATGCTGGAAACCTGAAATTTAAATCATAGCAGCACAATGTGGATGCCCCATACTGTCACTCTTAATCATGGCAGTCGTCTCCATGGCTGCCTCCACATGTCGTCCCCTTATCAAACGAGCTGTGTCAGGCTCATTTTTCGGGTGTTTCACCAGATACGTTATGGAACTTGGTCACTATGTCGCCACCTTGCTGTGTTATCGACTAAATATAACGTCAACCTTTTGTTCACATAGGAAATCATTTCGGCGCTTCTTGCTCACCTCCTTTGGTTCCTCTCTGCCACCCATTGGTTTGAAGCCTGAGTCCATTTGGGGTATGTCGCCATGCCACTCTCTAGCCTGCCGCTGCTGCCGCTGCCTCTGCATGCCGTCCCCTATAGTGTCAGGGTCAATTATTGGAGGTTTTGGATGCTATCTAGCCTCATTCGGTCACTCTGTCATGGCCATGCTGTTGCCCATAATTTTGGCATAATGGTGCGATTAAGCAGCCTCAGAGGCATCCATGCATGCTGCCCCTGCTGTCCATTTCCGTGGTGTTTCCATCATTTTCTGAGGTTTCCAGGTGTTTGGCCAAGCTTCCCTGTGCAGACCCTTGGTCCCCTTGAAAAATCCTCGAGTCTCCCACTGACTTCAATGGGGTTCGTTATTCGAGACGAGCACTCGAGCATCGGGAAAAGTTCTTCTCGCATAATAACGAGCACCCGAGCATTTTAGTGCTCGCTCATCTCTAGCACTGTCGTATCTCAACAGATTGTTGCGATCTGTGTTAACAAATAAATCTGTAGGAGTCTGTTTCCCCTCAATATACACATTGGTGTCTAAAAATGTATGTTCGTTTAAGAATGGACATGGTGAAATTTGATGTCTGGGTCCATCTGGTTAAGAAGTCAAAAAAGACATGATGTGTCCACATTATCAATCCAGATCAGAAAGATATCGTCGATAACCGCCACCACTTCAGTACATGTGCAAAAAGTGGGGACGTGTATATCGACGTCTCCACCAGGTCTGCCATGACCATATTCGCATAGTTGGGGGCATATGTGGCCCCCATGGCTGTCCCACGTAGTTGCAAGAAGTAACCATCCCCAAATAAGAAATAATTACATGTCAGAATGAATACAGTAGTTCTGCCAACAAGACTGACATCCATTAGTAAAATGTGTGTGTGGAAAGGGCTTAGATTTGAAGCAGAATTAGCCCGTTTTTTTAGGTCAATCAAATTTAAAAGTAGTTTTTTCCCAACAACAGGTTCCATCTATGTCAATACCAATGTCAATCTATACCTGAGGTATGCTTAAAAGACATGGGCCTTTCAATAGAGTGATTCCTGCCTTGTAAATCAGTGCAGTTGAGACGTTATTTCGTCAGTTAAACATGACATCACCCGTTTACAGTCACAATGGGGTTAAACATGGTTGCAGTCAGTCAGTCTATCTCTAAGCTCATTTATAGACATGGTTTACTTTATCCCGGTATCATCGTGTATTAAGAGAGTTTCAGGTTCCTCCTTTTTCTCTACAGAGACAAAAAAACTTGAGGGACAGATTGGTCAAGGGAGATATCGATCCTATGATAAAGAAACCAAATTTGGCAACCAGTTTGAAAACTGGTGCTTTCCCTGCATGAACTGTGAAAACTGCAGTACTGTTGAAAGGCGGCTCCCTTATTCATCCGGTAACGGGTCGTAATTATGATATCAGACATCACTTGACTCAGAACTGACCACGTAATTATATCTTGATTTGCCCTTGCCCAAAACTATATGTGGGGGAGACCACCAGAATGCAGATTGAGACTGCAGGAAACATAGATCATCCATCAGGAACGTCCAAATTAGACCTACCTATTCCCCGACATTTGTAGAATATGGTCACTCAATAACAACTAAAGTCTGAATTATTTACCATGTACCACCCTGAGTGTGGTGGGGGATAGACAAAAAGTTTTTAAACAAACGGAAACCGAATGGATTCATAGGCTCAGTCCAACTTGGTGGATTGAATGTCGAGTTTAATTGAACACTGTGATTAGTATTTTCATCCTGTGATTCTCTCCATTGATATTGATTATACATACTCGATGTAAGGAAGTCGATTTATTAACGATGTAATTTTGTATACATTTTATCTCTATTTAGTCACAGATCCACATTATACATAGGCTTATGACAGTCAACCCTAAGCGCTTACCACAACACTTTTCCCTTGGAATATGGCCCACGCCTACATTCTTCTTTTTACATTTATTGTTCCTACTCACAAGATTGTCACTTTATTCTTACTGGATGAATTTGATTATGGACACAACGATATATGCAGAAGTTACCGTTCCTGATGTATCCTGCCTCCAACTATGAGTTTTTTTTCCGATTGCTGCATAACCCTCCCCAATTTGACAACCTTTTTTTCCAAATTCATCCTCATATGGGCAACATGTACGCATGCCCACACCTGAGATGGCTGCGCTACTGCTGGGGCAAAATCGCGGAGAGTTGAGGCAACTCCGAGACAGTGAAGATACTGATGACGTGGTAGACCGCCGGCGACGCTGGACACAGTAGCAATGCGATCACATCGTCCCAGTGAGTCCAGTGGGTTGCTGTTCCCACCATGGCTGAGGTATGCCTAGAATAAGTTAAGTGGTTGCACTTAGACGTAATCTAGCCTCGTTATATTTTATGATTTATGGAGAAGGGTCCTGCTCTAACTGGGTTGCTTAGCAACGTTATTGACATGCGCCGTGGGTTTGTTGACAAACACTGGGCGTGACGGGCGCCGGGTTGAATGTCGGGTACTTTGACACCTCTCTTTTGTATAACACTTTTTTGTATCAACACGCACTTGATGCATTAACAAAGATATGAAGTTGTTGACTATTACGTGACTATATTGTTATTGTGTTTAATCGCACATGATTTTTTCCAACTGATCTCTCCATTGATGATGTCATATCCTGCGGGGGATATAACTTGCCTTGTATGTTCCACACACTATACTGGAAAATGGCTACATTGAGTGGGTTGAAAACGTAGTATTTTTCTCATTGGTGAAATAAAACATAGTTTTCACGGAGTGTGCTTCCTTGTCTTGGATTTTGGATTCTGGACCTTGGGATCGTGAGTCGGACCCCTAGAAGCTCTGCACCCACACGGATTGAATCCGATTTCACAGTGTGCTGTAACTCTACTTTGGTGTTGTCCTATATATTTTAAGTTGATGCGTCAGCTGCCAATTAGTTGGAATGCTGATAATATTTTGCCTGGTGACTCGTATGTCGTTGATCTACCCTTAGACCGATAAACCATGGCACCAGAAATATGCGGGATTTGTACCCTATACAAAAAGGCGGTGCATCGCCACGACGATTGGCACCCTCCGTGCAAGGCATGAGATGCTGATGTTGCCAAGGCAACCCCTCTATAATGGCACAAGGCAATAATTTAAAAAATCAGGCCCGCGTCCTAAGGCCTAAAATGGCTTAGACACAAAGACGGTTAATACAATTTTAAAAATTACAACAAATGTGTACGATATTCTGACATAATAACTTTTCCATACTATGGTCTACAGAGTTTTTCGCACATTTCCAGTATGGGTTCACCGCCAGCAATAAACTGTTTTTATATTCGATAGATGGGCATTATGAGATCGGCGATAACCTAACATGTGTGATTTTTTACAGTTTTTATGTCTTATATCAGTTCTAGGGAAAGGGGGGGCACTATATTGCTGATATTATTACTGGCTCATTGTAACAACTTCAGAACCAGACATCCTCGGGTCTGATGAAGACCCAAGGCTACATTGCCAACCAATCACCGCCCCCAATGGCGTACCAAGGGCAACGATTGGAAACCAAGGTGACAGTACAAAAGCTTTATTGACAGTTAGAAGGATTAATGCAGCAAGTCAAATTTGCAGTGTGACCCTTCTTCTTCAAGACCTCTGCAATTCTCACTGGCATGTCTCAATCAACTTCTGGACAAATCCTGACTGATAGCAGTCCATTTTGTCACAATTGTTGGTTTTTGTTTTGTCACCCGTCTCTTGATGATGACCACAAGTTCTCAATGGATTAAGATCTGGGGAGTTTCCAGGCCATCTCTATGTTTTGTTCCCTGAGCCATCTAGTTATCACCTTTGTTTTTATGGCAAGGTGCCCATCATGCCGGAAAAGGCAATTGTTGATCAACAAACTGCTCTTGGGCGTTTGGAGAAGTTGCTCTTGGAGGACATTTCGGTTACCATTCTTTATTCAGGATGTGTTTTTAAGCACGTACTGTGAGAGAGCCGATTCCACTTGGCTGAGAAGCAACACCACAATGAATGGTTTTGCAGATGCTTTACATTTGGCATGAGACAAGATGGCGTATCGCTCACTTGTCTTCTTCAAACAAGCTGCTTTCCAGATGTTTCAAACAATCGAAAAGGGGATTCATCAGAGGAAAATGACTTTACCCCGTCTTCAGCAGTCCACTCCCTGTAACTTTTGCAGATATCAGTCTGTCCTGTTGTTTTTTCTGGAGAGAAGTGGCTTCTTTTCTGCCCTCCTGGACACAGGCCTTGCTCCAAGAAGTCTGACAAAGAGTAGACTTTGTAAAAATTAACATTTGTATCATTCTCAAAGCTTTTGGCCATGCTGTATACAGAGGGTTTGTTCCGTGAACCCTCTTCATAAACAACCCACAACTCTGCACTGGTAACATGTACGCCGCAAAGTGGTGAACGGGTAATTAGGTAGCCTCTCTTCTCTTCAGTGTGGCACTTGTGTCGCTGATATGGTTATATTTTGAAACTTTTACTTATCAAAGCGATTTTTAGGATTGTTTTTTCGTCGCATGTTGTACTTCATTTAGTGGTCAATTTTGGCTGATGAATTTAATAATAAATGCTAATAAAATTCATTTCACGGCAAATAGTTTTACCACCAAATAAGTTGCAAAATTTCCATATGTCTACTTACATTTTCATAATTTTGAAATGTCTGGAAAAGAATGAATTAGTTACTCACCGGTAATGTCATTTCCATTAGTCCACCATGACTGCCACCTGGAGGATGCCCTTGACCCTAGGAAGAAGAGAGGTTAAAGAGTAGAACCCCTCCCACATCCTCCACGGTGACTACAAAATAACCACACTGAGGCCGTCATGGTGGACTAATGGAAATGGAATTACTAGTGAGTATCTAATTCATTCTTTCCACTTCGTCCCCACCTGTGGCCCCAACTGGAGACTTACAATATAAGTAGTCCCACTACGTAACACTTTTCTTCCAAGGATAAATCACTGAAAGACGCAAGTCCAGACGATAGTGTTAGAGGATGTGGAGGGGCCGGGCCACCTGGTCGTGACCAGGCATATTGTTCCAGTGAAGCTCCTCTTTTTGCCCAAGATGTGGACATAGCCGAGTCGAGTCGTGCTCTTAGTCCTGAAGGGACTGGAGTCTTCTGGATATCATAACAGAAGGAAACCATTTTCAAACCATCTGGTTATAGTTGCCTTGGATGCCTTCCTCCCCTTGTTTTTCCCTGAAATTGCATAAGGAGATTAGAGTCAATACGCCGGATACAGTCACTTTTAATATTCTCATATGTGACACCTTACATCCAACGAATGCCATTCTGTTCCTTCTCAGAAGATGGATTCTCTAGAAGGAGGGCGATATGACTCTGATTTGTTTAGAAGTCTAAGACCATTGCATGTAAGGCTCTTTTAGGATAGGGCATGTAGTTCAACCAGTCTCCTGAAGAGGTGATGACTTCAAAGAAACAGGTTTTTGAACCCATTGACTTGAGTTGCAATGGGTTCAAACGGTCCTTTACTAGAGTGTTTAAGAATCAAGAGACAGATCCATGAGGGGGCCTTTTACAACCTGGGGTCTTAACCTAGAGTGCGCTAAAATAAATCTTTTGACCCATTGGTGCTCAATGAGAGGTTGATCGAAGAAGGCACTCAGAGCTGAGACGTAGACCTTCAGGTGCTGGTGGAAAAGTCCCAATTTCTATACCCTCTGAAGGAAATCAAGAACCATAAAATATTTGGGTTGGATTGACACAGAGGTTTATCTGTACAAAAAGTAGTAAATTCTTCCATATTTTATGATATTTTAGATAAACTGATAGATGGAGTTTTCCTGGGTTCGGGTGATGAATCGGATCTTCCCACAGAAGGTCTCTGATGCTGGTAGTATCTCTGGATCCTGAGTCATCATCCTTCTCAACAGCGGATACCAGCTCTTTTTCGGGCCAGGTTTGGACATCTTGGTTTTTGTTCCCTGTGTATTTTTTCCCAGGAGTGAGAGACATGCGTCAGATGTTCTTGGTCTCCCTTTTTCCAGGGAGAAATAGTACTGACACGTGGTCAGCTTCTACCTTGTGGCAAATAAGTACTATGGGGACTGCCCCAAAGATATGTTAGGTTGTGAAAGTTTTCAACTTTTCACAACTCCAAACCATTTGTTTGGAAGTATTACCTTCCGACTGAGAAAATCTGCCCCCTTATCCTCTTTGCCTTTCCCCCTAAACCCTTGGTATTTTTCCTAAAAGGAAGGAAATTAATAACCTGAGTTTCATTATGATAATGAAAATGCCAGCAATATAAATCCACTTACAGAGACTGGCGAATGCAGGAGAATCAGGTCTGGTTCATACAGCCATAGTAAAAGACTTAAACCGCGAGCATTTGAACCGCAGTCACAAGAATACTGAGACCTCAGATCATAGTGACAGTCCGCTTTAAATACCTTAACGGGAGTCCATCCTCCTTCGAAGTGGCTACGGCGTTCCTCACTGCTCCAAGTAATGCATTGCACCTTCTCCTGCGCCTCTTCCGGTTCGCAACCAGAAGTTGTCGGTGGAACCTTGTGGTACGCAGGGAAATGGTGAATTAGTACCACACGGTAATAATTTCGGTTTCCACCTAGTCCCTCCATGATGGCCCACTTGGAGGATTGCCCTTGACCTCTGTAGGGACAGGAAAGCAGAGAGGTTAAAGCCTTCACACCCACATCCTCCCGCCAGTGTAATACCAAATAACTACACACGGTGGAAGGATACACAGACAAATTTATTTTTGCATGTTTAGAGACACATACGTTAATGAACAGAAATTAAGGGAGGAAAAATATATAGGCCGTACATAGGAGGACTAGATGGAAAACCGAATACCGGTGTTAGATTGTACACAAAACAGGGAATAGTGAGCCTGAGCCTTGCCCCACCTCTGTCCCTTCCTATACCCCCCACGCTAACGTGGGGCGACTACTTGAAGACTTCGAGTATACCTGGAATAAGTTGGAGAATGAAAACACAAAACAGAATACAAAACATAACATAACACAAAAGAATCGTAACAAGCCGGAATCAAACACAGAGGGTACGTCATGCAAAATCAGTAAGCAAAGAGTCAAAGTCAAAAACTCAGCCGAGGTACAAACATACAGATAAGATACTGAGCAATACAACTAAGCAGTCGAGTGGAGAAAAGGGATTTTCAAAAACACTGGCACAGGTGACTATGAAGCGCAATTTATGCAGCCAGAACTCACCTCCAGAACCTGATAGGAGCTGACAGCACTGGGAATTAAAACCCTCATGGTCAGAAACAACCAGGCAACCAAGCAGAGGGTCAAAGTTCCCAGCCACTTCAGACAGCGCGAGATCTTAGCAGCCGCTGCCCAGGACGAGGTGGGTTTGCGCGCGCGATACGTCGCCGGGGTTTCGGAGAAACGCCCTGTTACCACCAGAAGTCCACCGAAATCTCCTAGCGACCTGACAGTACCCCCACCATGACGGGGGCCTCAGGACCCCTAGATCTTAAAGATGGCTTCTGAGGGTAGGTCTGTTAAAAACCTGAGTACGTGGAGCAGAAACATCCTAGCCGGAAACCAAGACCTATCTCAGGACAAAAACTCTGTCCAATGGACCAGGTATGCAGATGAGGAGTTACCTACCCATATGGAAATTCACCACCTTATCCCCTCTCAAATTACAGGATTCCCCTCCACAATAGATGGAGAAGGAGGGTCAGAAGAGCAAAACAGGCTCAACATATCGCTTCAGACGACTCTTTATGAAGGTGTTTATGGACCCCCCACCCTTCGCCTGAGAAGGTAATCTTGAAGGAAACGCGGTTTTAACAATAAGTAACAACAAAACGGGAAGGACCCACAAACCTGGGGGCAAACGTTTCAAGCAGGGACCTTCCCCCCCCCATTAAGGGGTTTTTGTTTGATAACCACATTATCCCCCCACAAACGTATCGGATTAAGTCGCCCTTCTTTCAGTTGTTGTTGGACCATAGAAAATGTTGTGCCCTCTTAATATTCTCCCGAACTTGTGACCAGAGCGACGCACTGGATGTAATAGCTTCCGCTCGAGGAACTAGATAGACAGCACAGATGAAAAAAGAGAAACGTGGATGAAACCAAATTGCGGCAAAAACGGAGGTAATAAAAAAAAAATTCCACCTGTGTGGACGAACTACAGTGGTATTTAATAGCAAATTCGTGCCAACGGAGGAATTTCCCCACGGTCTGACTGTCCGAGACAAAGAGTCGACAGATATGAATCATCTCCCTGATTCATTTCTCTCAGACGACCATTAGACTCAGGTGTGAAACGCGACGAGACGACAGATTACTTCCGTCTAGAACAAAATGTCGCCAAAATTGGAACACAAATTGTACCACCCCTATTGACACCACATATCATCTGGTTATACCATGGAGGCGTACAGATTTCTGTATAAACAATCAGCTAATTCTTCAGATAAGGCAACTTTTTAATGCGAACCAAGTTCCCATTTTAGAGAGAAACGTCACTACCACCCAAACCACTGAACACCTGAGAATGCTGGCAGATTCAGTGACGAAGTCCATAGACACTTTAGACCATGGCATGCGTTTGGGAAACTGGAAGCGGGAAGAAGAGGCCCCTCGCTGAGGTTCCGGGAGCTTCTTTCCTCGCGCACAGACTGACCGGCTTTGGCACAAATGCTGCCACATCCTTAGTCAGTGAAGTCCACCAGTAACTTCTCTTTTAAGACGATCCAAAGGTAACTCGCATTCCGGATGACCCCCAATACACCGAGATTCAATGACGTCTCCTCCAACACGCTTCTAAACGACAGAAGGAGGAACAAATAATGTTGCCTTCCGGAAAGGTCTTTAGTCGCAGATCTTTGATCCTGGCTAAAATTTGCGAGGAGAGTGGGAGAGACACTGCCACACAAACCCTGGAGCAAAATATTACTGTCAGCAGCCACTGGAAGCTCAGGTAAGTACCTAAGCTACGTGACCAAGGCATCCGCTTCCCATTATTTTTGACCCAGTCGGCTAGGTGTACCACAAAATTAAGCGAGAGAAAAACAAGGCCCCGTAGCTTACGTGAGTTCAAGCGCTTAGCATATACCAAATATACTAGTTTCTTATGATCCGTGAGCACAATTATCGGATGAAGAGCTCCCTCCAAAAAGTGTCGTCCGGAACTTCAAATGCCCACTAATGAAGGAGCTCTCGATTACCAATATCATAATTCCTCTCACAAGAAGAAAAATTTTCTAGAGACAATATGCACAGGCCTAAGTCTGGTGGAGTTGGAAGACCCCTGAGACAACACTGCACCTACTCCTACCTCGGGGGGAGCATCAACCTCCAAAACAAAACGTGTAGAAGAGAGGTCACCCCCCCCGTTTGAACCAAACCGGGCTGACGGAGAATCCGCTTTTTAGAGTTTCAAACGCTGAGTAGCTCAGGGGACCAATTGTTCGGATCAGCACCCTTAGGGTCGATCCGTGGAGGGGTTCTGGCGATCACGGAAAAGCTCTTTATAAAGTTCCGATAAATAGTTAGCGAACCTAAAAAACGTTGTAGGGCTACAGATGTTAGGGCCGTAACCCAGTCCGGGAGCGTCCTCTGAACTTATGCGGATCCACTGTGAATCAAAAGCGGAGCACAACATAACCTAAGAGGAAACTTTGGACGCAAAAACACACTTTCCAGCTTAGCGAAGAAGAGTGGTTTTTGAGCAACCGGTAAGTACTTGGCGGAGATGTTGCTGGTGAGAAAACCATAGCAGGAGAGAAAATCACATATCGTCTCTTAGATAACACCATAAAACACAAATGTAATCATGAAAGATGGAGTTCATAAACCCTTTGAAAACCGCTGGGGCTTACTCAAACAAAAAGGCATACCAGTCTTCAAGTGCCCCCAAAAGGTGTATTAAATGCGTTTTCACACTCATCCCCTTCTCGGATCCGAATCAGGTATAAACCCTCTGAGATCTAATTTAAGAAAACGGGCCCCATAAAACCTGATTTAGAGATCCGGATCAAGGGGAGGGACGAGTTCTTATTTCTTTACCGTTTATTTATGTAATTCTCGATAAAAATACAACGGGCCTATAGTAGACCACCATCTTTTTCTCAACACAAAAAGAACCCGGCCCCAGTGGGCGACTCAGAGGACGATACTGTCCGATTGCCAAACTCTCATCAATATAACTCTTCAGTGCTTCCCGTTCTGGTACGGACAGGTATATACGACCTTGGCATCTAAGCACTCAGGAAGAAGGTCAATTTTACAATCAAACTCCTGTGAGGAGGAATACTTGGACAAGGTTTTTGAAAACAATCTGAGTAATCGAGAGAAACCTGGAAGACTTGTCTTCCGCTACTACTGTACATAATGAAACTTTGGACAGAGTGATCCTTCCAAAACCACTGAACCAGCTCCAGAGGTTTCCAATTAATTAACCGGATTATGGATCCGGAGCCAGGGTAGACCAAGGATGACATTTTCAGACCATTTCCCATAACTAGGAAAGAAACACCACTCTTCCATGGCATAGCTCTACCCATAACTCTTATCTATCGGGGATTCGGAATTTGGGGGGGGGGGAAATCAAACCGCCTGTAGAGGGGTCAACATCGCACCCGACATCTGGATAGAGGGACAATGGAACCAATGACATACACAAAACTGAGAGGACAAACTTATATATCGATTAAATAGACGCAGCACACGTGAATCCAAAAAGGGCGCGACCATGGGACAGAAACGGGACTGAAACTTACATAGTAACAAGGTAAATCATTCAGACACAATTGGATACCTGAGCTCCTAAGCATGTCCCCCCGACACCTTAGGAGCGGACGTTTTTCCTGCTGCTCCTCTTGGAAACAGGGTTACAAATGATCAGGACTCCCAGTATGAAACAAAGATGACCGTCTCAGTCATGTTGGCTTCCGCTGTGCAGGAGAGATGCTATCCAGCTCCATGGATTCCAATGTACTGGATACCTGGAGACCAGACTGGCCGCGGGCGACAGTTCAGAGGGGACACCCGAGGTGATCGCCGGATTCTAGGCGACGATCAACTCGGATGACCAGATCTGCAAGCATATCTAATGTCTGGAGGCTCGCATAAGCCTAAGACTAAGTCTGTACTCGGTCTGACAGCCGGACATAAATGGGTTAGGGCGCAGTCATTCCATTGCGAGTCATTCCAATACTATCTGAACTGGGCACAATAATCTTCGTGCTGTCCGTTTTCCTGACACAGAGATCTAAGGGGGAAGAATGCAGTGCTCGTCGGCGGTTCGTCATAATCTGGCCTAAAGCAAAAAAAAAAGCGTCACGAGAAGAGGGATGGAGATCAGGTGGGAGAGAAAATGCCCAAATTTTGCGGATCCCCGCAGCAGGGGACAACTACACGCCCACCTTTGTGATCTCTGTGCCGATGAACGAGGACGTAAGGAAAAAAAAGTTTACAGCCCTCCCGAAATGAAAAAAAAAATTATCTTACGAGTCAACCAAAAAAACCACGTCAGGGAGAGGAACTAGGTTCAGGTGTGGGTGGCAGTGGATCCGCGTGATGTCTGCCGCGGACCTTGCATAGATTCCTGATTTGGAGAGGGGAGGGCGTAGAATCCGAACAAAACTGAGTTAGGGGTCTGACCTGAGTGACCACACTGACAGTCCCATGGGAGAAGAGAAGTGTATCGTCGGATACAGGATCAGCCTATGGTGTGGCCAGTTGTTTCTGTTAGATTGGTTACACAAAAGACGGGGGATAGTGAGCCCTGAGCTTGCCCCACCTCTGTCCCTTCCTATAGCCCCCCACGCTAAACGCGTGGGCGACTACTGAAGACTGTCAGATACACTGGAATAGTGTGGGAAGGAAACACAAACAAACTAACACATTAAAACACAAAAAAGAATGTAAACACGCCGGACTCACAACAAGGGTTACGTAATAGCAAAATCAGTAAGGCAAAGAGTCAAGTCAAAAACTAGCCGGGGTAACAACCCATACAGATAAAGATACGGAGCAATACAACCTACGAGCAGACGAGTGGAGAAAGGATTTTCAAACACTGTGTCACAGGTGATAGTGAAGCTGCAATTTATGCACAGAACTCCACCTCCAAACCTGAGGAGCTGACAGCTCTGGAATATACCCCCCTGGTGCAGAACAACCAGGGCACCAAGCAGAGGTTCAAAGTCCCAGCCACTCCTCAGACAGCGCTAGATCTTAGACAGCCGCTGCCCAAGAGAGAGGTGTAGTTGGCGGATACGCGAAGGGTTCGGGGAGAACGCCGCTGGTACCACCAGAAGCCCCAGCAATCTCTCCTAGCGAACCTGACAACCGGGTGAGTACTAATCAAATTCCATACACCCCCCATACGCCCCAACTTTGGATCTACAAAATAAGTAATTAGGTGGATACCCACAGCCTGGAGAAGAACTTTCCGACGAGAGGAAGGTCCTGGGAACTGGATAAGTCCTAACATAATAAATGTAGGGGAGAAAGCCCAATTAGCAGCTTACAAAATTTCCAGGGAGGAGCCCTTCTTTCCGCCCCTTGTCCTCTCTTCATATAGCAAGTTGGCTATGGCCATCTAACCACCTTGCTATTGAAGTCCTTGACGCTTTCTTCCCTTTGTTCTTTCCCTAACAATTGAACAAAAGATTATGGTTCTTATGCCAGAGCGTCTGTGATTGTAAATAGGCTAACACTGAATGTATTAGTTAAGGACTTTTGCCCAGCACCCGAGCATTTTAGTGCTCGCTCATCTCTAGCACTGTCGTATCTCAACAGATTGTTGCGATCTGTGCTCTTAACAAATAAATCTGTTAGGAGTCTGTTCCCCTCAATATACACATTGGTGTCTAAAAATTGTATGTTCGTTTAAGAATGGGACATGGTGAATTTGATGTCTGGGTCCATCTGGTTTAAGAAGTCAAAAAAGACATGTAATGTGTCCACATTATCAATCCAGATCAGAAAGATATCGTCGATATACCGCCACCACTTCAGTACATGTGCAAAAAGTGGGGACGTGTATATCGACGTCTCCACCAGGTCTGCCATGACCATATTCGCATAGTTGGGGGCCATATTGGCCCCCATTGCTGTCCCACGTAGTTGCAAGAAGTAACCATCCCCAAATAAGAAATAATTACATGTCAGAATGATATCCAGTAGTTCTGCAACAAATGACTGACATTCATTAGTAAAATGTGTGGTGGAAAGGGCTTAGATTTGAAGCAGAATTAGCCCGTTTTTTTAGGTCAATCAAATTTAAAAGTATGTTTTTCCCAACAACAGGTTCCATCTATTGTCAATACCCCATGTCAATCTATACCTGAGGTATGCTTAAAAGACATGGGCCTTTTCAATAAGAGTGATTTCCTGCCATTTGTAAATTCATGTGCAGTTGAGACGTTCATTTCGTCAGTTAAACATGACATCCCCCTTTTACAGTCACAATGGGGTTAAACATTGTGCCTGTCAGTCAGTCTATCTCTAAGCTCATTTATAGACATTGGTCTACTTTATCCCGGTATCATCGTGATATTAAGGAGTTTCAGGTTCCTCCTCTTTTCTCCTACAGGAGACCAAAAAACTTGAGGGACAGATTGGTCAAGGGAGATATCGATCCTACTGATAAGAAACCAAATTTGGCAACCAGTTTGAAACCTGGTTGCTTTCCCTGCATGAACTGTGAAAACTGCAGTTACATGTTGAAAGGTGGCTCCTTTATTCATCCGGTAACGGGTCGTAAATATGATATCAGACATCACTTGACCTGCAGAACTGACCACGTAATTTATATCTTGATTTGCCCTTGCCCAAAACTATATGTGGGGGAGACCACCACAGAATGCAGATTGAGACTGCAGAAACATAGATCATCCATCAGGACGTCCAAATTAGACCTACCTATTCCCCGACATTTTGTAGAATATGGTCACTCAATACATCAACTAAAATTCTGCATTATTTACCATGTACCACCCCTTAGCTGTGGTGGTGGATAGACAAAAAGTTTTTAAAAAAACGGGAAACCGAATGGATTCATAGGCTCAAGTCCAACTTGGTGGATTGAATGTCGAGTTTAATTTGAACACTGTGATTTAGTATTTTCATCCTGTGATTCTCTCCATTGATATTGATTATACATACTACGATGTAAGGAAGTCGATTTATTAACGATGTATATTTTGTTATAATTTTATTCTCTTTATAGTCACAGATCACATTATACATAGTGCTTATGACAGTCAACCCTAAGCGCTTACCACAACCTTTTCCCTTGGAATATGGCCCACGCCTACATTCTTCTTTTTTACATTTATTGTTCACTACTCACAAGATTGTCACTTTATTTCTTTACTGGATGAATTTGATTATGGACACAACGATATATGCAGAAGTTCACCGTTCCTGATTATCCTGCCTCCAACTATGAGGTTTTTCCGATTGCTGCATAACCCTCCCAATTTTGACAACCTTTTTTCCACATTCATCCTCCTATGGGCAACATGTACGCATGCCCACACCTGAGATGGCTACCGCTATGCTGGGGCAAAATCTCGCGAGAGTTGAGGCAACTCCGAGACAGTGACGATACTGCATGACGTGGTAGACCGCGGCGACGCTGGACACAGCTAGCAATGCGATCACATCGTCCCAGTGAGTCCAGTCGGGTTGCTGTTCCCACCATGGCTGAGGTATGCCTAGAATAAGTTAAGTGGTGCACTTAGACGTACTCTAGCCTCGTTATATTTTATGATTTATGGAGAATGGGTCCTGCTCTAACTGGGTTGCTTAGCAACGTTATTGACATGCGCTGTGGGTTTGTTGACAAACACTGGCGTGACGGCGCGCCGGGTTGATTGTCGGGTACTTTGACACTCTCTTTTGTATCAACACTTTTTTGTATCAACACAGCACTTGATGCATTAACAAAGATATGAAGTTTGTTGACATTATGTGACTATATTGTTATATTTGTTTTAAATCGCACATGATTTTTTCCACTGATTCTCCCATTTGATGATGTCATATCCTGCGGGGGATATAAACTTGCCTTGTATGTTCACACACTATACTTGAAAATGGCTACATTGAGATGGCTGAAACGTAGTATTTTTCTCATTGGTGAAATAAAACACTAGTTTTCACGGAGTGCTGCTTCCTTGTCTTGGATTTTGGATTCTGGACCTTGGGATCATGAGTCGGACCCCTAGAAGCCTGCACCCACACGGATTTGAATCCGATTTTCACAGTGCTGCTCTACCTTTGTGTTGTCCCTTATATTTTTAAGTTGATGCAGTCAGCTGCCAATTAGCTGACTGCTGATAATATTTTGCCTGGTGACTCGTATGTCGTTGATCTACCCTTTAGCCGATCAAACCATGGCACCAGAAATATGCGGGATTTGTTACCTCATACAAAAAGGCGGTCCTAAGGCCCTAAATGGCTTAGACACAAAGAGGTTAATACATTTTAAAAAATTAAACAAATGTGTACGATATTCTGACGCTAATAACTTTTCCATACTATGGTCTACAGAGTTTTTCGCACATTTTCCATTATGGGGTTCACCGCCAGCAATAACTGTTTTTATATTCTGATAGATCGGGCATTATGAGATGCGGCGATACCTAACATGTTTGTGATTTTTACAGTTTATTATGTCTTATATCAGTTCTAGGGAAAGGGGGGGCACTATATTGCTGAATATGGAATTTTTACTTAGTATTCATTACAATGAGCCACTGGCTCATTGTAACACATCTTCAGAAACCAGACATCCTCGGGTCTGATGAAGACCCAAGGCTATCATTGCAACCAATCACCGCTCCCCAATGGCGTACCAAGGAGCAACGATTGGAAACCAAGGTGACAGTAACAAAAGCTTTTATTGACAGTTAGAAGGAATTAATGCAGCAAGTCAATATTTGCAGTGTTGACCCTTCTTCTTCAAGACCTCTGCAATTCTCCCTGGCATGCTCTCAATCAACTTCTGGACCAAATCCTGACTGATAGCAGTCCATTTTGTCACAATTTGTTGGTTTTTGTTTGTCCACCCGTCTCTTGATGATTGACCACAAGTTCTCAATGGGATTAAGATCTGGGGAGTTTCCAGGCCATCTCTATGTTTTGTTCCCTGAGCCATCTAGTTATCACCTTTGTTTTTTTATGGCAAGGTGCTCCATCATGCCGGAAAAGGCATTGTTGATCACCAAACTGCTCTTGGGCGGTTTGGAGAAGTTGCTCTTGGAGGACATTCTGGTACCATTCTTTATTCATGGATGTGTTTTTAAGCACGACTGTGAGAGAGCCGATTCCCTTGGCTGAGAAGCAACCCCACACATGAATGGTTGCAGGATGCTTTACATTTGGCATGAGACAAGACTGGCGGTATCGCTCACCTTGTCTTCTTCAAACAAGCTGCTTTCCAGATGTTTCAAACAATCGAAAAGGGGATTCATCAGAGAAAATGACTTTACCCCAGTCCTCAGCAGTCCACTCCCTGTAACTTTTGCAGAATATCAGTCTGTCCCTGTTGTTTTTTCTGGAGAGAAGTGGCTTCTTTTCTGCCCTCCTTGACACCAGGCCTTGCTCCAAGAGTCTGACAAAGAGTAGACTTTGTAAAAATTAACATTTGTATCATTCTCAAAGCTTTTGGCCATGACTGTATACAGAGGGTTTGTTCCGTGAACCCTCTTCATAAACAACCCACACCTCTGCACTGTACATGTACGCCGCAAAGTGTGATCAGGTTAATTAGGCTAGCCTCTCTTCTCTTCAGTTGTGGCACTTGTGTCGCTTTATATGGTTATATCTTTTGAATACTTTTACTTATCAAAGCGATTTTAGGATTGTTTTTTCGTCGCATGTTGTACTTCATTTTAGTGGTCAATTTTGGCTGATGAATTTTAATAAATAAATGCAAATTAAATTCTCATTTTCAGGCAAATAGTTTTACCACCTAAATAAGTTGCTAAATTTCCCATATGTCTACTTTACATTTTCATAATTTTTGAAATGTCTGGAAAAGAATGAATTAGTTACTCACCGGTAATTCCATTTCCGTTAGTCCACCATGACTGCCCACCTGGAGGATGCCCCTTGACCTCTAGGAAGAAGAGAGGTTAAAAGAACCCCTCCCGCATCCTCCCACGAGTGACTACAAAATAACCACACTGAGGCCGTCATGGTGGACTAATGGAAATGGAATTACTAGTGAGTATCTAATTCATTCTTTCCACTTCGTCCCCCATGATGGCCCCAACTGGAGACTTACAATATAAGTAGTCCCCTACTGTAACACTTTTCTTCCAAAGGATAAATCACTTGAAAGACGCAAGTCCAGACGATAGTGTTTAGAGGATGTGGAGGGGCCAGCCCTGGTCGCTGCCAGGCATATTTGTTCCAGTGAAGCTCCTCTTTTTTCTGCCCAAGATGTGGACATAGCCGAGTCGAGTGTGCTCTTAGTCCTGAAGGGACTGGAGTCTTCTGGATATCATAACAGAAGGAGATGACCATTTTCAACCATCTGGTTATAGTTGCCTTGGATGCCTTCCTACCCTTGTTTTTTCCCTGAAATTGCATAAGGAGATTAGAGTCAATACGCCAGGATTCAGTCACCTTTTAATATCTCATAATTGTGCACCTTACATCCAACGAATGCCATTCTTGTTCCTTCTCAGAAGATGGATTCTCTCAGAAGGAGGGCGATATGATCTCTTGATTTTGTTTAGAAGTCTAAGACCATTCGCATGTAAGGCTCTTTTATGGATATGGCTTGTAGTTCAACCAGTCTCCTGGCTGAGGTGATGACTATCAAAGAAAACAGGTTTTTGAACCCATTGACTTGAGTTGTCAATGGGTTCAAACGGCTGCTTTACTAGAGTGTTTAAGAATCAACGACAGATCCCATGAGGGGGCCTTTTTACGAACCTGGGGTCTTAACCTAGAGGCTGCTAAAATAAATCTTTTGACCCATCTGTGCTCAATGAGAGGTTGATCGAAGAAGGCACTGAGAGCTGAGACCTGGACCTTCAGAGTGCTGGTGGAAAGTCCCAATTTCTAGACCCCTCTGAAGGAAATCAAGAACCTATAAAATATTTGGGTTGGAT
This sequence comes from Engystomops pustulosus, assembly GCA_019512145.1. Lineage (NCBI taxonomy): Eukaryota > Metazoa > Chordata > Amphibia > Anura > Leptodactylidae > Engystomops > Engystomops pustulosus. The sequence continues at coordinate 183,152,286 of CM033642.1, read as the reverse complement.
TGACACAGAGGTTTATCTGTACAAAAAGTAGTAAACTTCTTCCATATTTTATGATATTTTAGATAAACTGATAGATGTAGTTTTCCTGGGTTCGGGTGATGAATCGGATCTTCCCACAGAAGGTCTCCTGATGCTGGTAGTATCTCTGGATCCTGAGTCATCATCCTTCTCAACAGCGGATACCAGCTCTTTTTCGGCCAGTTTGGACATCTTGGTTTTTTCCCTGTGTATTTTTTCCCAGGAGTGAGAGAATGCGTCCAGATGTTCTTTGGTCTCCCTATTTTCCAGGGAGAAATAGTACTGACACTTGGCATTTTCCCTTGTGGCAAATAAGTCTATCTGGGGACTGCCCCAAAGATATGTTAGGTTGTGAAAAGTTTTCCAACTTTTCACAACTTCCAAACCATTTGTTTGGAAGTATTACCTTCCGACTGAGAAAATCTGCCCTCTTGTTTTTTGTGCCTTTTAAGTGGGTGGCTGAGATTGATAGCATATCAACACGAAAATATTTGTTGAGTCAGTGATATTAGCGATGGAGATCGGGTACCTCCTTGTCTTTTTAGATGACACTGTTGTAGTGTTGTCCGATAGGATCAGCAGATGACAATGGGTTAGTTGGGGAGTATTTGAGCTTAGGGATTCCCATACCGCTCATAATTCCTGATAATTTGTCAGTAAACCCAAGGTTTTCATTACATCTCTTAGTTCTGCTCTTTTCTGATTTCTCAGGTTTGTCAGACCTGCTTGTCTTATCCCCCTTATCCTCTTTGCCTTTCCCCCTAAATCCTTGGTATTTTTCCTAAAAGGAAGGAAAATATAGGATATTTAATAACCTGAGTTTCATTATGATAAATGAAAATGCCAGCAATAAATCCCACTTAAAGAGACTGGCGAATGCAGAAGAATCAGGTCTGGTTCATCAGCCATAGTAAAAGACTTTAAACCGCTGAGCAGTTTGGAACCGCAGTCACAAGAATACTGAGACCTCAGATCATAGTGACTAGTCCGCTTTAAATACCTTAACGGGGAGTCCATCCTCCTTCGAAGTGGCTACGGCGTTCCTCACTGCTCCCAGTAATGCATTGCACCTTCTCCTGCGCCTCTTCCGGTCGCAACCAGAAGTTGTCGGTGGACCTTGTGGTACGCAGGGAAATGGTGAATTAGTACTCAACGGTAATTCGGTTTCCACCTAGTCCTCCATGATGGCCCACTTGGAGGATGCCCCTTGACCTCTGTAGGGACAGAAGCAGAGAGGTTAAAGGCCTCCAACCCACATCCTCCCGCCAGTGTCTACCAAATAACTACACCGGTGGAAGATACAACACAAATTTATTTTGCATGTTTAGAGACACATACGTTAAATAACAGAAATTAAGGGAAGGAAAAATATATAGGCCGTCATGGAGGACTAGATGGAATCCGAATTACCAGTGAGTACTAATTCACCATTTGCATAACATCCCCCATGACGCCCCACTTTGAGATCTACAAAATAAGTAGATTAGGGTGGGACCACAGCCTGGAGAACTTTCCGACCGAAGGAAAGGTCCTGGGAACTGGATAAGTCCTAACGATAATAAATGTAGAGGGAGAAGCCTAATTAGCAGCTTTACAAATCTGTTCCAGAGAGGAGCCCTTCTTTTCCGCCCTCTTTTCCTTCTTCCATATGTGGAAATTCTTCTAGCAAGTGGCTATGGCCATTCTTAACCACCTTGCTATTGAAGTCTTTGACGCTTTCTTCCCTTTGTTCTTTCCCTAACACTGAACAAAAATATTATGGTTCTTATGCCAGGCGTCTGAGGCTTGTAAATAGGCTAAGACTGAACGTATTACGTCTAAGGAGTGCCACAAGACTTCTTTGCTTGAGGAGAGGTTCTCGCGGAGGGGGAGGAGCGATTTCCTGGTCCTTGTGGAATTTGGACACCACTTTGGGGATAAAACTTGGATCTAAAGTGAGAATGATCCAGTCAGGTAGTATACGCATGTAAGGTTCTCTGAAGTTCCCCCAATCTCCTAGCGGATGTTACAGCTATCAGGAGAGAAGTCTTTAATATTAAATTTTCAATACTAATACTCTCCAACGGTTCAAAGGAAGATCTGGAGAGGGCATCTAGTACTAGGGAGAGATCCCAGGAAGGAACCCGCTTGAGGATCTGAGGTCTGATCCTGGATGCGGCTGAAATAAACCTCCTGACCCACCTGTGATCAGCCAGAGGATGGTCAAAAAAGGCACTAAGAGCTGAGACCTGCACCTTTAGGGTGGTGGTAGACAACCCGAGTTCTAGGCCCTTCTGTAGGAATTCCAAGACCTGAAAAATATTGGGATTAGCCCCACAAAAAGTCACAAACCTTTTCCATATTTTGTGGTATATGGCAAAGGTAACTTTCTTTCTACTTGCCTTGAGAGTAGAAATTACAGCCCTGGACAGTCCTTGGGATCTTAGGAAATCGGACTCAGGATCCAGGCCGCCAGTTGAAGTCTCCCTGGGTCTGGGTGAAAGATGAGACCCTGGTTCAAGAGGTCCATTCGTGCCGGTAGAATATATGGCTGTTGAAGGGACAAGGATCTCAGCAGAGGATACCAACTTTTCTTTGGCCAATTCGGGCAGATTAGAATCACCCTCGCCTGGTTGAGCAAGATCTTTTTGAGAACCCTTGCAACTAAGGGAATAGGGGGAAAGGCGTAAGCAAGACTGTCGTTCCAGTGATGACTGAAGGCATCCAGATGATCACTGGTCTCGTTGGATTCTAGAGTGTAGAATAGTCAGCACTTTGAATTTTATCTTGTGGCAAAGAGGTCGATTCAGGGAGTACCCCAGATCCTGGTAAGCTGAAGAAAAATCTCCTGGTTGAGGCACCACTCGTTGGGTAAGAAATCTCTTCTGCTGAGGTAGTCCGCCTCCTTGTTTAAAGCTCCTTTCAGATGGGTGGCTGAAATGGAGAGGATGTTTTTCTCCGCCCAGGAGAATATGGTGTGAGCTACATTTGACAGGACCGTAGATCTTGTGCCTCCTTGCCTCCTCAGGACAAAGGACGGAATAGAGACCTTGTCTAGGTCAGAAGACTTCCTGTTCCAGGAGCGAAGGATCCAGCTCTGTAGAACCCGAGTGTGTGACTCTGACTCCAGGTTACTGAAGGAAGGCAAGCTGTGAGAAGACCCAGGATCTGCATTGCCTGTCTGACCGATATGGAAACCTTCCTCCTGAAGGATCGGATATGGTCTTTTATGTTGTTCGCTTTTCCCTGGGGAAGGAAAGACATTTGATAAATAGAATTCAAAAGAACCCCTAGGAATATCGTTTGACTAACCATCCCAACTCTGAGAGTTTACCCAGGGAAAGTTCCCTTGTAGCTAATAGGCTTGTCTTGTCCTTCCCTACTATTAGGAGATCGTCTAAGTAGGGGATAATGGATACATTCTGTAGCCTTAAGAAGGCCAGTACTTCCACCATGATTTTGGTAAAAATTCTCGGGGCTGAGGAGATACCAAAGGGAAGTGCTCGAAATTGAAAATGCAGAATAGAGCCCTCTGGAGAAAGGATTGAGAATCTGAGATATCTCTGTGATGAGGGGTGAATAGGGACATTATAATATGCATCCCGGAGATCTATTGTGCACATAGAGGTATTGGCGTGAATAAGCTGGGTAGCAGATATGACCGACTCCATGCAGAATTTTCTGTAGGTGATGTAGTTGTTTAGCAGCTTCAGGTTTATAATCAGCCGATTTGAACCATTTGGCTTCTTGTTTAGAAACAGCGGAGAATAGAACCCCAACTTCTCTTTATCGCGAGGAACAGGAACCACCACCTGAGTGGATGAGATGTGAGACCTCCTGCCAAATGAGAGAGTGAGTGGAGAGAGAGGCAGAGGATAAAGGAGGGATAAACCTTGAGGGGGGGTAGGGGCAGGTGAATTCTATCCTGTATCCTGAATGTATAATATTCAATACCCAAGGATTCACTGTGATTTTTGACCACTGCAATGCGAACCCAAGAAGTCTCCCCCCCCCCCCCTCCCGCCTCACTGTTTCTTGCTTCCAGTACTGTCAGGAGGGTCAGAGAACAGGAAGCCCCTTCCTCTTCCTCCCATAGGGTAGCTCCAGCGACCCTGATTACCTTTCCCGTGAAAGGACTCTCTGGTGTTCTTGAAAGGACGAAAAGGAATCTTCTTGGTAACTGCCTTACTTTCTGGGAATCCCTTTTTCTTGTCCGATGCTTTCTCCAGGATGGCTTCTAATTCAGGACCGCAGACAAAGAACCCTGAGAAGGGGATACTACAAAGTTTTGTCTTAGTGTGAATATCTCTACCCCATTGCTTCAGCCACAAGGCCCTACTAGTTGCATTAGTTAGGGCTCCCTCCTTGGCTACAAACCGGATACCTTCGGTTGTAGCGTCTGCGAGAAACGCGGTGGCTGATCTTAGTAATGGAACGCTCTCCAACAAAGGGTCTCTAGGGGTGCCCTCATGGATGTGTGATTCCAATTTTCCTAGCCAAAAGTACAGAGTTCTTGCCACCAACGTGGCGGATAGATTTGATTTGAGGCTAAGCATTGAAGTCTCCCAAACCTTCTTCAAAAGGGCCTCTGACTTCCTATCCACCGGATAGTTGGGCTGAGTCCTTGAAGGGAAGGAGTCCCAATCTTTGGATTATTCCTGATCAAAAACCAGATGCTTCCTAAAATTTTTTAGAGACAGCGATCTTTTTCTCAGGATCCTTCCATTCCTCCCAAATTAACCTCCTAAGGGTGTCATTGACTTGAAAGACGCAATGTTTTTTGGCTTTTAAACCGCCAAACAACTCGTCTTCACGGGATAAAAAAAATCTCATCTTCAGTTTCACGCATAGCCTTTAGAAGGTTGTCCAGCTCATTGTTATGGAATGAGTGTCGGGAATCGGTTCTCTGATCAGGATCCTGTTCATCTACGAAGGAACAAGAAGGGGAATCTGAAGCGCAGCCTTCTTCCTCCTCCCGGGAGGAGACTGTCACAACTCTCGCCTTCTTCTGCGGGGGAGCTCCCTGAGTAGCAGCTGAAGAAACCACCTTTTCCTCTATAAATGTTTTTAATTCGTCCATGAAGGACGTCTTTTCTTCACGCATGAACTCCTCGATATAGGATCTACAGATAGGTTTCTTATAAGAATCTGGTAGGGAGTGTAGACACGTTACATTTTTTAGCAGGGGTCCTACTCTTCTCAGATTTTGTTAGATTTTTCGGTTTTACCCGATTAATCTTTTCTGCCTTTCCCCTTAGACCCTTGTTCCTAGGGGAAGAAGGCAAAGGAGATAGTAACTTGGGGTTCTTAATAATAACAAAGAAAATAGAACCTGCCATGCAGCACCACTCACATGAACTGGGGGTTGGAGTAGGCCCAAGTCTGTCTCATCAGCCATTATTGTCTGGGATGGCTCAGAAACACCAACAGTAGCATAGACCTCAGATCAACATAATTACCTGACCTATGGAGGTTTAAATACCATAATGGGGAGCCCATACCCCTTTGAAGGTGGCCCCCATTGGCGTTTCAACGCTACTTCCGTATTCCGAGCGACTCTGCATCACTTCCGGTCTCAACCGGAAGTCGTCATCAGCCGCAAGGGATGCCTGGGAAATGTAGTCCTTGCATAGGCCGCAATCCGCCTGGCCGTTGGAGAGGGCAGACACGGACCGAAGAGGATCCATGGAACGCCCTTAGGAGGAGAGAGACCCTCTCTTGACCTGAACACAGGAGGATGCGGGTGGGAGGCCTTTAACCTTTCTGCTTCCTGTCCCTACAGAGGTCAATGGGCATTCTCCAAGTGGGCCGTTATGGAAATGTAGTTTTTTCAGCCGTCATAACCGGCCTAACCTGTGAGTGTCTTTGCCCCCTCCGCCTCTCTAGTCCTGACCTACAGAGGTCAAGGGCCATGCTCCAGGTGGGCCGTCATGGGGGACGAAGTTGAAATGTATTTTGATGTCACGTGGTTTCCAACTCGAATATCGTTTTTTCGTATTTACCACTGTTTTGTGGATCAGTATTGTTTGTAATGAAATTGTATAGATAATAATAGAACCCCCTGTATATCAACCAATTTTCAAATCTGCACCCCTTGACCCCTTCCCTACATTTGACGTAATAATACTGCATGGCGGCAGGTGTGTTCCCGCAATTTGCAGTATTATTACGTCATGCTTCTGGCAGGACCCGGCTGTGACACACTGAGCATGCGCAGCATCTCTCAGTCTGTAAGCTCTTGTGAGCAGGGCCCTCACTCCTATTGTTCCATATGACTGTTTGTTCTTTGTAATGTAATATAGTTGTATACGTCGCCTATGATTTATAAAGTGCTAGGGAATTTGATGGCGCTACATAAATAAAGATTATTATTATTATATGCTCAGTGTCACATAATACAGTTTAATACATCTGTATTACACTGTATTAGGAGAAGAATAGCTTGAACAAGTGATAAGAGGATCGCTTGTTCAAGCCAACCTGTTAAAGTAAAAAAAAAAAAAGTTAAAAACACTTCATATAAACATTTATTAATAAAAAGAATTAAATAAAATTAAAGTCCCTTAAACACAAACATTCCCTAAACATATCTAATAAAGTAAAAAAACACAAAATCACCAGAAAAAACCCACATATTTGGTATCGCCACGTCCGTAACAATCTGTACAATAACTCAGTATCAGACACAACTTTGGGGAGGAAGAGGGGATCTAATTTGAGAACTATCTTGTCGTCTAAGATTCTTAGAAAGGGTTCCCTGCGCGAGAGGGCATGAATTTCGCCCAATCTGCGGGCTGTGGTAATCGCAATGAGGAAGACCGTTTTAAATGTGAGGATTTTCAAGGTTGCAGAATCAAGAGGCTCAAAGGGGGGCTCTGTGAGAGTGTTTAGGACCAGTGAGAGATCCCAAGAAGGGACTGGGTTGTGTATATGTGGTTTAATACGTGAACAGCCCTTAATGAATCTTTTGATCCATCTGTGATCTGCTAAGGGGAAATCAAAATATATACTTAAGGCCGAAATTTGGACTCTAAGGGTACTTGGTTTAAGGCCAAGAGAAAACCCTGTTTGTAAGAAATCTAAGATTTGACCTAGGTTTGGATTCTCTGGAGAAGAGGGATAGTCTCCGCACCATGTACAGAATTTTTTCCAGATCTTGGCATAAATAACGTTAGTCACTGGTTTCCTGCTTGCTTGAATAGTGTTGATCACTTTGGTAGAAAGGCCTTTGGTCATTAGGTATGCCCTCTTGTCGTCTAAGATCCAGGCCGTGAGTTTTAAATGTCGTACGTCTTGATGGTACAATGGACCCTGTAGAAGAAGATCCTGACGATAAGGTAGATGAACAGGATTATCTATAGCTAGTTCCTGAATAACCGGGAACCAACTTCTTTTTGGCCAGTATGGAGCAATAAGAACCATTAATACCTGTTCTGTTCTCAATCTCTGTAAGATTTTGGGAATCAGGGGTATGGGAGGAAAGGCATAGACTAACCCTGACCCCCATGCATGACTGAAGGCATCTAACCCTGTAGGAGAGCCCCTAGGGTCTAAAGGAATGCCGCTTTTAGAGTTTCAAACGCTGAGTAAGCGGCACAGGGGACCAATTGTTCGGATCAGCACCCTTACGGGTAGATCCGTGAGGGTTGCGGATTCACGGAAAAGCTCTTATAAAGTCCGATAATAGTTAGCGAAACCTAAAAACGTGTAGGGCCTAAGTTGGTAGGCCGAACCCAGCCGTGAGCGCCCCTTGCTGATTACTTTACTAGGATCCATCTGTACATCGGAGGGAGGTCACAACATACCTAAGAAAGGAAACCTTTCTGAGACGCAAAAACCACACTTTTCCAGCTTAAGAGAAGACGGTGGTTTTGCGCAACCCTGGTAAGTACTTGGAGGAGATGTGCTGGTGAGGAAAACCAAGAAACCCCATATTCAGGGAGAAAAATCAAAATATCGTCTTCTAGATTATACCACCATAAAAAAACACACCAATGTAATATGAAGATGGACAGTTCATAAACCCTTGGAAAAACCGCTGGGGCATTACTCAAACCAAAAAGGACATAACCAGGTATTCAAAGGGCCCCACGGTGATTAAATGCGGTTTTCCACTCATCCCCTTCTCGGATCCGAAATAAGTTATAAGCCCTCTGAGATCTAATTAGAGAGAAAAACTGGGCACCCGAAACCTGATTAAAGAGTCCGGGATCAAGGGGAGAGGACCTGAGGTTTTTTACCGTTATCTTATTTAATTCTCGAAATAATACAGGCCACGTAGACCACCATCTTTTTTCTCAACAAAAAAGAACCGGCCCCAGTGGGACTCAGAGGGACGGATATGCGATTGCCCAACTCTCATACAATATAACTCTTCAGTGACTCCCGTTCTGGTACTGACAGGTTATATATACGACCCTTTGGCAATCTAGCACAGGAAGAAGGCAATTTTACAATCAACAACTCCCTGTGGGAGGAAGGATTGGGACAAGGGTTTTGGAAAACACATCTGAGTAATCAGAGCGTAGAGAAAAACATGGAAGCCTTGATCTTCCGCTACTACTGTGACATAATGAAACTTTGGGACAGGTGATCCTTACACCAATGACCAGCTCAGAGTTTCCCAAGTAATTACCGGATTATGGCTCGAGCCAGGTAGGAGGTAGACCAAGGATGACATTTTCAGACAAGGTTTCCATAACTAGGAAAGAAGACACCACTCTTCATGCATAGCTCCTACCATAACTTTATATGCGGGGTTCGGAATTTGATCAACCCGCCTGTTAGAGGGGTCAATCCGCCACCCGACATCGGATAGGAGGGGGACAATGGAATCAATGACTACAAAAACTGAGAGGACACTTATAATCGATTTTTAAATAGACGCAGAACCGAATTCCAAAAAGGCGCGACCAGTGCAGGAAAACAGACTGAAACTAATAGTACAAGGTAACAATACATTCTAGACACAATTGGGCAGTACCTGAGCTCCTAAGCAGTCCCCCCGACTAATCTTAGGAGCGGACAGTTTCCTGCTGATGCCTCTTGGAACAGGTGTTGACCAAATGATCAGGAATTCCACAGTAGAAACAAAGATGAGTCTTCAGTCGATGTATTGCTTCCGCTGGCAGGAGAGATTGAATCCACGCTCCATGGATTTCCCAATTCTGGACTACCTGGAGAAAGACTGGCCGGATTGGCTGACCAGTTCAGAGGACACCCGAGGTGATCGGCCTGGATCTTAGGCGACGATCAAACTCGGATGACCCAGAGTCATAGGCATCATCTAATGTCTGAGGCTCGGCATAAGCTAAGACTAAGTCCTGTACTCGGTCTGACAGTCCGGACATAAATTGGTCTGTTTTTAGGGCCGCAGTAGTCATTCCATTGCGAGTCGTCAACATTACTGTCTTGAACTGGGCCCACTAATCTTCTGCTGTCCGTTTTCCCGACACAGAGATCTAAGGTGGAAACTGGCAAGTGCTCGGCGGTCAGGTTCGTATAAATCTGCCGAACGCAGAAAAAAAAGCGTCAAGAGCAGAACGGGAGGGAGAGTTCAGGTGGGGAGAGAAAAGGCCCCAATTTTGGGATTTTTTGTTGTCCCCACGCAAGCAGGGGAAATTACCACGCCCACCCTTTGAATCTCTGTGTGCCCGATGAACGAAGGACGGAAGGAAAAATAAAGTTTACAGCCTCCCGAAATGAAAAAAATTATGACGGTCACCAAAAAACACGTCAGGGAGAGAGCGAACCTGAGGTTAAGGTATGTGGGTGGCAGTGGATATGCGGTGATGTCTGCCGCGGAGGAAACCTGCCATTAGATTCCGGAATTTGGAGACGGGAGGCTAGATCCTGAACAACTGAGTTAGGGTGGACCTGAGTGACACAGCTGACAAAAGGCTCCATGGGGAAGAGAATGTAGCAGGTCGGATCAGGATGCGACCTATGTGTGGCAGTTTGTTTCGTTAACGATGGTACAAAAAGACAGGGGATAGTGAGCCCTGAGCTTGCCCAACCTCTTGCCCTGCCTATAGCCCCCCCCACGCTAAAACCGTGGCGGCGACTACTAAGGACTAGAGATACATGGAATAAGTGTGGGAGGAAACACAAACAGACTACAAATAAAACACCAAAAGAATGTAAAAAGCAGGGAATCACAACAAGAGGGTACGTCAATAGCAAAATCGTAAGCAGACAGAGTCCCAAAGTCAAAAAACTAGCGAGGTAAGAGGTAAACAACAATACAGGATAAAGATACTGAGCAATTACAAACTAGAGCAGCGAGGGAGAAAGGGATTTAAAACACTGCACAGGTGGACTAGTGAAGCCTGCAATTTATGCAGCCAGAACTCCACCTCCAGAACATGATAGGAGCTGGACAGCATCTGGGAATAACCCCCACCTCATGGTGCAGGAAAAACCAGGACCAAGCAGAGGTTTCAAGTCCCCAGCCACTCCTAGACAGCGCGAGATCGTATTGCAGCCGCGCCAAGGACGAGAGGTGGAGTTTGCCGCGGAGGATACGCCGCCGGGGTTCGCGCGAACGACGCTGGTACCACCAGAAGTCCCAGCAATCTCCTAGCGAACTGACAACCGTGAGTACTAATTCACCATTCATAACATCCCCCATGACGCCCCCCGTTGGAGCTACAAATAAGTGTTAGGGTGTACCACAGCCTGGAGAACTTTCAGACCGAGGAGCCGAAGGGAAAGGTCCTGGGAACTGGATAATAAGTCCTAAACGATAATCCTAACGATAATAAATGTAGGAGGGAGAAGCCCAATTAGCAGCTTTACAAATCTGTCCAGGGAGGAGCCCTTCTTTTCCGCCCTCTTTCCTTCTTCATATAGCAAGGGGGCTTTTTTTCTGGCCATTCTTATTAACCACCTTGCTATGAAGAGTCTTTGCGCTTTCTTCCCTTTGTTCTTTTCCCTTAACATGACAAAAAGATATGGTCTTATGCAGGCGTATGTGGCTTGTAAATAGGCTAAAACTGAAATGTATATTAGTCTAAGGAGTGCCACAAGATTCTTGCTTGAGGAAGAGGTTCTCGCAGAGGGGGAAGGAGCGATTCCGGGTCCTTGTGCGAATTGGAACACACTTTGGGGATAAAACTTGGATCTAAAGTGAGAATGATCCCGTCAGGTAGTATATGCATGTAAGGTTCTCTGAAGTTCCCCCAATCTCCTAGCGGAGACTAGAGAAGTCTTTAATATTAAATTTTTAATACTAATACTCTCCAACGGTTCAAAGGGAGACCTGGAGAGGGCATCTAGTACTAAGGAGGGATCCCAGGAAGGAGAACCCGCTTGAGGATCTGATGTCTGATCCTGGAATGCGCTGGAAATAAACATCCTGAACCACCTGTGATCACCAGAGGATGGTCAAAAAAAGGCAACTACGAGCTGAGAACCTGCACCCTTTAGCGGTGTGGTAGACAACCCGAGATTCTAGGCCCTTCTGTAGGAAGTCCACGACGAAAAAGATGGGATTAGCCCCACAAAAAGTCACAAACCTTTTCCATATTTTGTGGGTATATGGCAAGGTAACTTTTTCTACTTGCCTTGAGAGTAGGAAATTACAGCCTGGACAGTCCCTTGGATCTTAGGGAAATCGGACTCAGGATCCAGGCCGCCAGTTGAAGTCTCCCTGGGTCTGGTGTGAATGAAGATGAGACCCTGGTTCAAGAGGTCCATTCGGCCCGGTTAGAATAAGAATAAGTGGCTGTGTTGAAGGACAGGATCTCAGCAGAGGATAACACTTTTCTTGGCATTTGGGGCAGATAGAGTCACCATCGCCTGGTTGAGCAAGACTTTTTGAGAACCCTGCAAACTAAGGGAATAGGGGGAAAGGAGTAAGCAAGACTGTCGTTCAGTGATGATGAAGGCATCCAGATGATCACTGGTCTGTTGGATTCTAGAGTTGTAGAATCGTCAGCACTTTGAATTTTAATATGTGGCAAGAGGTCGATTCAGGGGAGTGAGTACCCACAGATCCTGGTAAGTGAAGAAAGAAAAATCTCCTGGTTGAGGCACCACTCATTGGGTAAGAAATTTATATGCTGAAGGTTAATCCGCCCCCCTCCTGTTTAAAGCTCCTTTCGCTGGGTGAGGTGAAGGAGAGGGATGTATGTTTTCTCCGCCAGGAGAATATGGGGTGAGCTACATTGAAAGGACCGTTTAGATCTGTGCCTACCTTGCTCCTCAGGACCAAAAGGACGGAATAGAGACCTTGTCTAGGTACAAAGACTTCCTGTTCCCAGGAGCCCGAAGGATCCAGCTATGTACGAAACCCGAGTGTGTGACTGACTCAGGGTTACTGAAGGAAGGCAAGCTGTGAGAAGACCCAGGATCTGCATGACTGTCTGACCGACATGGAAACCTTCCTCCTGAAGGACGGATATGGTCTCTTTTAGTTGTTCGCTTTTCCTGGGGAAGGAAAGCATTTGAATAAATAGAATCAAAAGAACCCCTAGGAATATAGTTTGGACGGGAAGGGAAGGGTTAAATCGGATTTTTTGTAAATTGACTAACCATCCCAATCTGAGAGTTTCACCAGGGAACGTTCCCTTGTAGCTAATAGGCTTGTCTTGTCCTCCCTAATATTAGGAGATCGTAGGGGATAATGGAGACATCTGTAGCCTTAGGAAGGCCAGTATTTCCACCATGATTTTGGTAAAAATTATCAGGGCTGAGGAGGATTACAAAGGGAAGTGCTTGAAATTGGAAAATGCAGAATAGACCATCTGGAGAAAGGATTTAGAATCTGAGATAATCTCTGTGATGAGGTGGGGAATAGGGCATTTCTATATGCATCCCGGAGAGCTATGTGGACATATAGTATTGGCGTGAATAAGCTGGGTAGCAGATATGACCGACCCATGCAGAATTTCTGAGCGTGATGTAGTTGTTTAGCACTTCAGGTTTATAATCAGCCGATTTGAACCATTGGGCTTCTTGTTTAGAACAGCGGAGACTGAACCCACTTCTTCTTTATCCGAGGAACAGGAAACCACCACCTGTGCGATGGATGAGAATTATGAGAACCATCCTGCCAAATGAGCGAGGTGAGTGGAGGAGAGAGGCAGAGGAATTAAGGAGGGATAAACCTTGAGGGGGGGGGGGGGCGGGGGAGGGGCAGGTGATCTATCCTGTATCCTGAATGTATAATATTCAATACCCAAGGATTCACTGTGATTTTTGAACCATGCGATCGAAACACAAGAAGTCGCCCCCCACCCCCCCCCTCTCGGCCCACGTTCTTGCTTCCAGTATGTCAGAGGGTCGAAGAACAGGAAGCCCCTCCTCTCCTCCCATAGGAGACTCCAGGACCTGTTTACCTTTCCCCCGAAAGGACTTCTGGTTTCTTGAAAGGACGAAAAGGAGCTGCTTGGTAACTGCCTTACTTTCTGGGAATCCCTTTTTCTGTCCGATGCTTCTCCAGGATGGCTTCCAAGCAGGGACGCAGACAAGAACCCTGAGAGGGGGATACTACAAAGTTTTTTGTCTTAGTGTGAAAATTATCTCCAACACCATTGCTTCAGCCACAAGGCCCTACTAGTTGCAATAGTTAGGGCTCCCCCTTGGCTACAAACCGGGATAACTTCGGTTGTTTTAGCGTCTGTGAGAAAGCGGTTGGATGATCTTAGTATGGGAACGCTACTCAAACAAAGGGTCTCTAGGGTGCCCGAAGGATGGGTGATTCAATTTTCCTAGCCAAAAGTACAGAGTTCTTGCACCAACGGGCGGATTAGATTGGATTTGAGGCTAGAAGCATTGAAGTCTCCCAAACCTTCTTCAAAAGGGCTCTGACTTCCTATCCATCGGATAGTTGGGCTGAAGCCTTGAAGGGAAGGAGTCCCATCTTGGAGTATTCTGATCAAAAACCAGATGCTTCCTAAAATTTTTTTAGAGACAGCGATCTTTTTCTCAGGATCCTTCCATTCCTCCCAAAATTAACCTCCTTAAAGGGTGTTCATTTGACTTGAAAGACGCAATGTTTTTTGGCTTTCAAACCGCCCAAAAAAACTCGTCTTCCGGGATAAAAAAAATCTCATCTTCAGTTTCACGCATAGCCTTTAGAAGGGTGTCCAGCTCATTGTTAGGGAATGAGAGTGTCGGGAATCGGTTCTATGATCAGGAATCATGTTCATCTACGAAGGAACAAGAAGGGGATCTGTATTGAAAGCGCAGCTTCTTCCTCCTCCCGGGGGAGATGTCACAAACTCTAGCCTTCTTCTGAGGGGGGAGATCCCTGAGTTAGCAGCGAAGAAACCACCTTTTGTCCTCTATAAATGTTATTAATTCGTCCATGAGGACGTCTTTTCTTCACGCATGAACTCCTCGATTATAGGATCTACAGATAGGGTTCTTATAAGAATATGTAGGGAGTGTAGTTACATTTTTTAGCAGGGGTCCTACTCTTCTCAGATTTGTTAGATTTTTCGGTTTTTACCCGATAACTTTTCGCCTTTCCCCTTAGACCCTTGTTCCTAGGGGAGGAAGAAGGCAAAGAGATAGTAAACTTGGGGTTCTTAATAACAACAAAGAAAATAGAACCAGGAAATGCAGCACCACTAACTGAACGGGGGTTGGAGTGGCCCAGTCTGTCCTAATAGCAATTAGTTGGGATGGCTCAGAAAACACCAACAGTAGCATAGACCCTCAGATCAACATAATTACTGACTATGGAAGGTTTAATACCAAATGGGGAGCCAATACCCCTTTGAAGGTGGCACCCATTGGCGTTTCAACGCACTTCCGTATCGGAGCGGACTCTGCATCAACTTCCCCTTGTCTAACCGTAAGTCGTAATAGCCGCAAGGGATTGCCTGGGAAAAGTAGTCCTTGAACATTTTAGCGCGTCACGCGTAGGCCGAAATCCGCCTGGGCCGTTGGAGAGGGCAGGACACGGAACGAAGAGGATCCATGGAAAGCCTTAGGAGGGAGAGAGACCCTATCTTGCCCTGAAACACAGGAGATGCGGGGTGAGGAGGCCTCCTTTAACCTTTCTGCTCTGTCCCTACAGAGGCTCAATGGGCACTCTCCAAGTGGCCGTTAGGAAATGTAGTTTTTCAGCCATCATCACCGGCCTGCCTAACCTGTGAGTGTCTTGCCCCCTCCACTTGGGAGGAAGAGAGGGCACCTCTCTAGTCCTGACCTACAGAGGTCAAGGGCCATGCTCCAGGTGGGCTGTCATGGGGGACGAAGTTGAAATGTATTTTGTTTGTTTTAAAACTTTCTTTATTCAAATTTTTTAGTGTATACAGTCAGTCTTGAACATTTTCAAATAAATCAGGTTATACATTAGAATACAGTAGCATGTAGTATTGAATGTATTTTGATGGTCACGTGGTTTTCCAACTCAGAATATCGTTTTTTCGTATTTACCACTGTTTTGTGGATCAGTAGGGTTTGTAATTGAAATTGTATAGATAATATAGAACCCCCCTGTAGATCAAAACCCGCAAATTTGCAGTATTGTCAGAGGATACGCGTGTTCAAACCAACCTGTTAAAGTAAAAAAAAAAAAAGTTTTAAAAACACTCATATAAACAGTTATTAAAAAAAGAATTAAATAACATTAACGTCCCTTAACCACAAACATTCCCTTAAACATATTAAAACGTAAAAAAAAAAAAACACAAAACACCAGAAAAAAAAACCCACATATTTGGTATCGCCCACGTCCGTAAACCATCTGTACAATAACTCAGTAACATGAGGATCCCGCTTGGTGAGCGCCGTAAAAACGAAACCCGAAAAAACTGCCAAAAATGTACATTTTTAATTAATCGCTTCACAAAAATGCTTCTAAAAGTGATCAAAAAAAGGTATGTACGCAAAATGGTATCACTGAAAAGAACAACTCAACACGCAAAAAAAAATAAGCCCTAAACCAGCTCGGCACCGAAAAAAATTAGAGTTATATCTCTGTAAAGATGGCGATACAAAAATAAATGGAGATTCTCTGTATAGTTTTAATTAATAAAAATTGTAAAAATATATAAAAAACTATATAAAGAGGATTCACTAAACCGTAGTTATCCATCGAAGAAAGATAATGTTTGTTTTTTTTTTTATGGGTACGGTGTATGGACCCCAAAAAAACCGTACAAGAAAAAGGAAACCAAAATTGACAATTTTTTTTCCTACATACATTGAGGTAACTAAAAATTAATCAATAAACTAATACCCACTTAAATGAAGTATTTGTAAAGTGGATCGAATGCCGCAAAAAATATGGAATTAACTTACCGGTTAATTCGGTTTCCACTAGGGACCATGGAACGGCCCCCACCTGGAGGATGTCCTATATCTGGACGGGAAGGAAGGCAAGAGATTAAAAGCTCTCCCTAGCAACCAACACCAGTGTCTACCAAAGACCACCGGAAGGATGCAAGTGCAGAAAAAGTTACCGTAGAACCATCTCCAACGAAGAAGAGGAAGAAGGGAGGGAAATAACGGCCCCACCTGGAGAATACCAGATTACCCCATTATTTGGGAGGGCACCAACGCCTGCAGGATTTTCCTGCCAAAGCCCAGGTCCTCCTGGGAGGGGCAATATACCAAGCGGTTAGTGCTGTGCAAAAGGTCAAGGAAACTTGGACCACGTTGACGCCCCGGCATATCTGGTCAGAGACGCACCCCTTTTCGGCCCACGATGTTGCCATGGCCCTAGTGGATGGGCTGTAATGTCCCCCGGGCAGGGGAGGGGTTGTTTGCGGGTTTTATAGCAGAGAGAAGATGGTGGATTTTACCATCTGGCTCTAAAAGTTGTCTTTTGAGGCTTTAACCCTCTATCTTCCCCCCCAAAGTTGCTAATAAATTGATCCTTACACCATTATTTTGTTGTTGCTTCTAAGTAAAAGAGAAACACCTCATCTCTAAGTCTAACGTCTGCACTTTTTTTCACGTTCAGGATTTAGGATAGCACAAAAAGAGGGAAAGGAAATAACTCCTGTCTACGGTGGAAATCCGACACAACTTTGGGGAGGAAAGAGGGGATCTAATTTGAGAGAACTATCTTGTCGTTAAGTTCTTAGAAAAGGGTTTCCTGCGCGACGAGGGAATAGAATTTCGCCCAATCTGCGGGCGTTGGGTAATGCAATGAGAGACCGTTTTACATGTGAGGGATTTTCACGGTTGCAGAATTGCAGAATTCAAGAGGCCAAAAGGGGGGTCTGCGAAAGTGTTGAGCGACCAGTAGAGAGATCCCAAGAAGGGACGGGGTTGTGTATATGTGGTTTAATAACGTGAACAGCGCCTTAATGAATCTTTGATCCATCGTTGATCTGCTAAGGAGGGAAATCAAAATTATACTTACAGCCCGAATTTGGACTTAAAGGACTTGGTTAAGCAAGAGAAAACATTGTTTGTAAGAAATCTAAGATGACCTAGGTTGGGATTCTTGGAGAGAGCGGCGTAGCTCCGCCAACCATGTACAGAATTTTTCAAGATCTTGGCCATAAAAACCTTAAGTCCACTGGTTTATCCTGCTGATGAATGTGTTGATCACTTGTAGATAGTAGAAAGGCCTTGGCTATAGGTATGACCCTCTTGCCGTTAGAGATCCAGCCGGTGAGTTTTAAATGCGTATGTCTTGATGATACAATGGACCATGTAGAAGAAGATCTGACGATAAGGTAGATGAACAGGAAATCATAGCTGGTTCCTGAAATAACCGGGAACCAACTTCTTTTGGCAGTACCGGCAGCTAAGAACCATTAATACCCTGTCTCTTTCTCAATCCTTTGTAATATTTGGGAATCAGGGGTATGCGGGGGAAGGAAAAGGCATAGACTAAACCTGACCCCCATGCCATGACTGAAGGCATCTAACCCTGTAGGAGAGCCCCTAGGGTCTAAAGAGAAGTATTTAGGGGATTTATTATTTAGGTGGGTCGCGAAAAGATCTAAGGTTGGAGTCCCCCAGATATGACAAATTTCCCTGAAAGTTTGCGGGTTTAGCGACCATTCAAGTGGATCTAATGTAACCTGGCTTCAAAAATCTGCTTCTATGTTTTCTGTACCTTTCAGATGAACAGCTGAGAGGGATAGAAAATATGTTTCCGCACACCGAAAAATCTGATGTGATAACCCTGACAAAGGTTTTGACTTTGTGCCCCCTTGTCTGCGCAGATAAGCTACTGTGGTAGTGTTATCAGAAAGGATTCTTACATGTTGATTTCTTATGTGCAAGTGGCTCTGTTTGAAGGGTTCTAGGACTGCTTTTAATTCCCAGAAGTTTGAGGACCTAGAACGAGTCTGGCTGTCCCACTGACCTTGAAAATAGTGGCCTGCTAACACAGCCCCCCAACCTGTCAGGCTTGCGTCCGTTCGTATTGTCAAGACCGGGTTAGGATTCCACCAAACCCCTTTCTTTAAGTTTATGGGATTCTTCCACCATGATAGGGAATGTTTAACTAAGGGGAATTTTTACCTTGTGGTCTAGATGTAGAGGGTTTTTGTCCCATATCCGGATTGTCCAAGCCTGCATAGTCCTTGTGTGGTTCTGAGCCCATGCCACGCACTGGATACAGGACGTCAGAAGGCCCAGAAGACTCAGAGCTGCTCGAATGCTGCACGGCTCCTTTCTCTGGAAGAGACTCACATTTTCCTTTATTTTTTGGATCTTTTCTATCGGTAGGAAAGAACTCTGTTTCACAGAATCTAGATTCACCCCTAGAAACTTTTTCACTTTCTCTGGTTTTAAATCAGATTTTTTCTCGTTTATGACCCAACCTAAGTCCTGGAGGAGACCTATGACTATCTGAAGGTGGGTCTTTAGATCTAGTTTGGTTTTGGCGACTAAAAGTAGATCGTCTAGGTAAGGTACTATAACTATACCCTTCAACCTTAGATGGGCCACTACCTCTACCATAATTTTTGTGAAAATACGGGGTCCCAAATGGCAAGGCCTTGAATTGAAAGTGAAGTATTTTTCCCCCCGGGGAACGAGCTTGATCTGAGATATTTTGGTGATCTGCACAGAGAGGGACGTGATAGTACGGTCTTTCAGATCTATAGTACATAAAAGCTAATTTTGCGGAGGGGTCGATGACTTTATTCCATTTTGAGGTGATTGTATTTATGAACCGGTTTATTAATTTTTCAGGTTTTATAATTAGACGGCTTAAGACCCATTGGGTTATTTTTTACCAAAAATAGAGCGGGAATTAAATCCTTCCCATTTCTGTCTCCGGGGACTGGACGCAATCACATCCATTGAAGTAAACGTTGGATGTTGGTCAGAGATGAAACTTGCATTTTATCGGAAGTTTGGAGGGGTCTGATGGAAAAGGTTGTGGGCGGGAATATAGAGAAACCTACACTGCTAACCGTGAATGGATGGTCTGGAGTATCCAAGGGCTTTGGCCAGAGTTTTTTCCCATTCGAGCCTGATAATATGGGGAAAAGCTCCCCCCCACCTGCAGTCATTGTTTTCGCTGTTTAGGTGGGGTTAGAGAAAAAACCACACGGCCTCCCCTACTCTTTTGCGTAGCTCCATCTCCCTGTTTTTCTTTGCCCCACAAGGGAGTTTTATGCCCTGGAGCGTACGAAGGGAAAGGAGGGGTTTTTTCGGGTGGAGTCTTAGAACCGGAAACCCCTTTTTTCTGATCTGCAGCCTTTCTCTAGTAGTTAAGGTCTAATTCGCTGCCAAACAAGAATTCGCCCTGGAAGGGTATACCACAGAGCATAGACTGGATTTTGGATCACCACCACTGTTTTAACCAGAGAGATCTCCGGACAAGTGTTGGTAAAGGCCGCCCTCTTTGGCCGAAAATCTAAGAGCCTCCGCCGAAGCATCTGCTAGAAATGCTGTGGCGGATTTGAGGAGGGGTTAGACTCTATAATGGATTCTCATTGAGGTTATGTGCACGGTGGGATTCATATTTTGCATAACCAGAAATATGATTTTGGGACACAGAGGGGAGGCAAGTTGGTTTTAAATTTAAGAAGACGTCTCCCAAGCCCTCTTTAGTAAGGCATCAGATTTACGATCAAGGGGGTCTTTTAATTGGGTACTATCTTCAAATGGGAGATCTGTTTTTTTAACTACCTTAGCGACTTGTATGTCAACTTTAGGTATCTCGTCCCATAGTGTATTATCCTCAAATTGCAACCTGTTTCGGAATTCTTTGGGGATTGAAATTCTTTTCTCTGGTTCCTTCCACTCTGATAACACTAAATCTTTTAATGTGTCAACTACCGGGAAGAAACTTTTCTTCCTATATTTAAGTCCCCCAAAGAGGTCATTCTGGACTGAAGTGGGTTCAGACACATCTTCTATTTCTAATGTGTTTCTTAGGGCTTTTAATAAGCTGTCTAGATCTTCCGATGCAAACAAGTATTTTGTGTGCCCCTGATCCTTAGAATGTACCTCCTCTAAGTCTTCTTCCAGTCTTTCGTTAATAGAACAGGAAGGAAAATCTGAATCCTGATCAGAAGAGGACGACTGAATATATCTAGGTTTTTTCCTAGGTGGTTCGGGTAAGTGAGCAGCAATAGAGGAGGATAATTCCTCCTTTATTGCGGACCTAATTTCGTCCATTAATGACGATCTTTCCTCCTTTAGAATTTTAGTTAGACAGTCTGGACTCTTTCTATAATCCTCGGATAATTTAGAATTACATATGCCACATCTTTTAGAGGGTTTTTTAAGGGGTTTATCTCTCTCTCTCTCTGTTCTTTTTCTTTAGATTCTTTTTGCTCTTTCCCCTAAGAAAAGCATACATGATAACAGTCAATAGACAGGTACGAAATGTATGGTGAGAGAGAGAGAGCGATCAGCCCAGGGCTTGTACTTACGGGTACCAGGACCTGGAACAGGTTTGATGCGTCGTCAGCCATGTTTGCTTGAAGCATCCGAGCCACCCAAGATAGGTTTCTCCAGGGACACTTATAAGGATTTCTGGCGCGTCTGGAGAGGCTCGTCCCTCCTCCCCCTTCCGGTGTGACCGGAAGTGATCGGGCTCCTGGACTGAGCATGAGTCCACGGAGCCGGGCCTTCGGGTCCGCCACTGATGACGTGACTCCGGCGCCCTGGTGACGCGATTACCGGAAGTCGCGTCATCATGATGACGCGACGCGGCCCGACTTCCGGTACGCGGCCACTCCGGAACCGCGCACCAGAGACGCGCGCACGTGCGCCACCATCCCCTGCTGTTCGGCAGAACCCTCCACCTGCCGAGGACCGACGCCCGCTCGAACGCCGGTCCCCAAACAGAAACAAGGCTCCAACGAGCAGGTATTTCAATCTGGCTGCTTGCCCCCCCGTATCCGGCCCAGCATTAGTCTCCCGGGACCGCTGGATGGGCCGGGGCCGGATGATGCGGGGGGTGGGAAGGAGGTGTTTTTGTTCCCCTCCACTCGCTTGTGGAGGCGGAACTCAGCAAAAAAATGAAAGGTAAAAAGTAAAAATAAAAAGTAAAAAAGTTTAAAAACTCTTGTGTCTCCATAAGGAGACTCTCTTGCATCCTATATCCCGTAGGGACAGGAAGACACTGGTGTTGGGTGCTAGGGAGGAGCTTTTAATCTCTTGCACTTCCTGTCCCTACAGGATATAGGAGCATCCTCCAGGTGGGGGTCGTCATGGAACGTGGTGGAAAATAAGCCCTTATTTGTCCAAATTCCCCCCCCCCAAAAAAAAATTGTATAGCCAATAAAAAGGGACAAGGCATAATCTGCTCTGAATGGTGCAGCTTCCCTTAGATGCCCTGGCGTGTGCCCATACACCAGGTTACCCCCACATATGGGGTATTGTTATACCTCAGGAGAGATTGGGTATCAAACTTTGTGGACAGTTTTGGTATTTTATCCACTGAGAATTTGTACATTTTTTGAAAAACACATTCATTTAGCTAAAAAAATGTAAATTTCAAAATTGCATCCGATCTTGTTTTATCCCTTGTAAAATAATTCATGAAAGTTGTTTTACATACATTAAGGGTGTAGTTTTTATAATGGGGTAACTTATGGGGTCTTACTTTTATTTAGGCCTGTTAAAGTGACTTGAAATCTAAGCAGGTCCTGCAAAAGCGTGATTTTGTGTTTTTTATGAAAATGTGAGAAATCGTACCTAAAGTGGTGGGGAGGAGGAAAATAACACTGAGCGTGCATTCACACATGGTATCGTAGCATTTGTTTTTCGTCATTTTTTCAAGTGTAAACAGCTTGTAAACATTTTCACATCTGCTTACACGCTTACACTTACAGCAATGAAGAAAAATGCTTCCAGAGTAGCCAAAAGCATTGTAACATTTAAAAACGCATGTGCTCTTACACATCTAAAACACCACGTGTGAATGCACCCGCACAGGCCTTGTTTGATCAACAAAGGCCATCAGGTTTTAGGTCCGCCAAAGTAAAATGGTTTACAAAAGCCACAAACAGTACTCGGCCCTCAGCCACATTTGCCCTAAAAACTCTGTTGAGTGCAAATTCTGTTTAAAATGCTTTCATCATAGACTTCTTGTGTCTGATAAGATTTCTGAAACTCAATTGTAGTTAGGTGTTCATTATGGCTTTCATTACTTAAAGGGAAAATCTACCGGCATAAAAACCTGCAGACTGTGTTATATAGCAGCCCGGGGGATCTGTGTAACCTTACCTTTGTGTGTGTCATGAGTAGCAGAAAAATTTGTGAATGCATTTTATGTTCCAGCTGGACTTGGAGCACTGGGCAAGTCCCCAAGTCCAGCTACAATCCTGGAATATAAATAAATTGGCCACATTCTTGCTGATTCTAAACGCCCACACACTATACTTATTAGCAGGATGTGTACATTAAAAATTAACTTTTATTCTTTATCGAGTAAAATATTCCCAAAAGGTAAAGTGCAATATCAGCTCACCAGTCACCAGAACTGGGTAGAGAAAGCCACAAAAAACTTAAATCATTAAATATGTTTCATTGGTTCAAATGTAAACATAAGCAGAATATTGATTACTGACATTTCAACAGGGACCAGCAAGAGAGTAATTAAATTAGATCTCACCAATCTTGTGCGTGATGGTTCTTGATCCAGGGAGACATTCCAGGAACGTAGGGCCTAGTAATCCCTACACTTGTATGATCACCTGGTGTCCCCGTTGCTCCTGTCCTGACAAGGACAGTCCCAAAGCTGTCCCTAATAGCAGCTGTTAATCCCTACTTACTGAGTGTTGTATGCTCCCTACGCGTTTCATGTACCATAGGATACAATCATCAGGGGATAGATTAAATCATTGGCCCCCCATCTGTTGCTGTAGCTGTTAATGCTGTACTGAGCTAGATAGGGATCAGAGAGGGAATAAGCACGAGCGTGGCTCATGTGCTGGTTAAGAAACAGTATGCAAGAATATAGACGGGCAGTGGCTCCTATATTCACTAGCAGTCCAGTGTGGTGACTAGACTGTGTGGCGTGGGCGCCATATTTAGTGTACTTACTGTATTTAAAGCTAATATCATCCACCCTCGTTACGGGTCACGCTCCTGATTGGCCGGGATCGCGAGCTCGTCATCAAGTGGGAGGAGTCACCTTGTGGCTGGACTCCGTGAGAGGGGGCTGTACTTCCCCATGACATCACATGAAGTCCGCCTATCACGCTCCCTTCCCTGCTAATGGGCGTTACTACAGGTGTGTCCTTACAACAAAAGAGGGAGAGGGGGCGTGCTGTTTACTATCACCATGGAGATTGTATTGCATTGTCCGGCTCTTCATTCACTAGGTGTCTTATGCCACGCAATGCCTGTACAAGCTCATTGTTTAAGCTATCCATGGATCGTAACAGATATAAATATGTAAAATTGATTTTTAGCTGATACTATACAAAGCAAGTGTCACAGAGAAGGCTATGCATAGAGGACAATGGGTTATTCATTAGAGTGTCGACAGGTAAGTCCTCGAGCAGAGAAATATATACACGGCTCTTGTGCTATCCTTATAGAAGCTGTGGAACAATTAGAGCCTATAGATTGTGCCACATATTCATTTATGAAGGAGAGCAATTCAGTTCAGAGATTTTACAAAAAACACCCAAAGTTTTGCATCTCATTCAATCCCTTTGGGGCTACTGTGTCCAACAGGAAGATCCACCTAGTCTCCTGTTGCAGGACCAATTTGTCCCAGTTGCCTCCCCTTGGAGGTCTTTTAATCAGTTGAATACCATGGAAGCGAATTTTATCTGCATCACCACTGTGGACCGCGTTCACATGGCGGGCCAGTGGTGTGTCCCTCCTGTGTGTTATATCTCCCAGGTGTGCTCCAATTCTCCTCCTGAATTTGCAAATCGTTTTCCCGACATATTCGATTCCACACTCACAGATTACTCTGTAGACCACTCCCTCTGATCTACAATTAATGAATTGTTGTATGGTGTATACATTACCTGTTACTGAGGATGTGAAAGACTTGCATCTACTCATATACGGGCAGGCTATGCACCCACTACACTGAAAATTTCCTGTCATTTTGCTTTTTTCTAGCCAGGTGGGGTCACGGTACTCGGTATAGTGGCTATGAACCAACCTATCCTTCAGTGATCGACCCTTTTTATATGTAATTATGTAATAAACGCCCACACACATAAACAAAACACTGGACACACTGAATCCTCAACAGCTATAAAGTATTGCATTATTCATTAAAAAAAAAAAGACAGTTTTAGAAGCTGATAAAATATATTTAAAGCTCAATTCACATATATAAAAACTCATGAAAACTGTCCCAAAAAATAAACAAGAGTAATGTTACCATAATAAATAGTTCACTGGTACATTAACGCACTCTACTCATTTGATATGCAGACACTTTAGCGAAATGGACAATATATAAAGTGAGTAACACATGATCTGGGTTATAATTGCAACACATTGAGGCTCAAATAAAAAGGCCATTTTAATATAACATAACAGCTCATCTCTTGAAGCGTATTTTAGACTAACACTGGGTGTATCCTTCTTGGCCTACTTTGATATCTACAATTATGTACCCTAAAAAGGCTTACTCATAGAGTGGAGTGATTATTATAAATGAACCAAAATCTGCAGGGAAAAAAAAAGCTCACAAGATTTTAAAAGGTTTTTGTTTTCACCATTTGGCCCATGTACATTAGAGGAAGTCACTAACCATATCTGAAAAGTAACTAGTGTTATTAATGTAGGTGCAGGAATGAACCGATCTATCATCTCTAGGCAGATATTACAGCGCATGTTATTGTAGTAACTCTTCCCAGGATATAGGTTTAGAAAACACTTCTCTTTCCAGCCACAAATCATAGTTCATCTGAAAGTCCTCTGGCAGCTCCACATGCTGACCGAGTACACTCTGGAGACAGTTGTCTACTGGGAGGAATTCAGGGTTTCTATGAGTGCGGTCATAACGCCGAGAGTTGAAGCGCTCAATGTTGGCTCTAAGAGCACATTCCTCAGCTTGGAAATCCCATGGACGAGCATCAAGATCTATAACAAATAAATATTATTACTATTAATAATTAATGCTGAAATTTAAAGGAATCAAAGAAAATAAAATCAAGTTCATCTTACCATTTCCATAGGCCCAATCGTCATTCAGACGGTGTCGCACTTTTTGATAAATGGCTGACATAGTTTTCATGTTGCTTTTTCTCCACTGCCGTCCTAAGTACTTTGTCTGTACTTTTAGCAGCTTAAGTACATACAGCTGCATCATCGCCTGCTTAACCTTCAGGGCTCTCTTCAGGATGGGGGCAGACTTGAAAACCACAAGCATCTATGGAAGACAAGTTATAGCAAGATACATAAATTACGTAAAAGGCAACATATTAGAACATTTAAAGTATCTAAGTCGTACAGTACAGAGATGGCGAACTGAGACAGTGACCAAACAGCAGCACAAAACCACTTATTTATTTCATAATATTTTTTGAAGAAATTTAAACAGTTATTGTTAACTAATTTCTCCATCATTGCTTTCAACGGTATCGGAGTCCTGAGGTCACCAATGGCATTTAAAGGAGGGAAATTTTGGAAGATCTACTCCCCTCCATGGCCCCCCCCCGACTGGAGAAGGAACGGAGCAGGAGCTCCAATGAAAATCCAACACTGCCTTCTTACTCTTCCTGCACTCCCAGGATGTCAAGCTTTAAAATAACATTGATACGCCAAGGGAACAGCTGCCTCTTGTTTGAAAGAAATGTTTTAATCCTACCCAAGCTGCAACCACAAATGCTCCGAAGACAGCCCTAGTAGCTAAAGTGCAGCAAGCTATTCCATAGGCCCTCTACTGTATGTGAAGGCTTCCACTTGGCTTCAAATTGTCATATTTACCTTCAAATACGAGCCATTTAGTTATCAATTGTTTATTTGAATAAAAAAAAAGGACATTTCGTACGTATCTATACTTTATATCATTAGAAAATAATTGATTATGATGAAACAAGCGTCTGTCTACTAACCATGGTCCTGGAGTGCTTCCACTTGGTCAGCTTGTTAAGGATGCGCAGTAGATTTATGCATGAAAACAAGTTCCGCCAACAAAATCGATTATTATCTCCAGCTTCCTGTAAGGAGATCACAAGACCAGTGAATGAACATTCACCCATACAATGTGCCCATATGTGTGTAGTATATCATCTAAGCAAACTTACCAGGCTCTCGGCTGTGAGTTCAGGCAGTTCATGAACCACACAGTAAGGATAGTCAAGAACTGAAATACTAACAGGTAAAGAAAAATTAGCCATGCAATTTACCAGAAAAATAACTGTTTCCACCTCTTAGCCAACTTACCTATTTTTGGCCGTGATGTAAGACATAATGTTTTGATTAAAAAATTTCAATATTAATGGAATGCAATTGGCAAACACCAGATGCTGAGCCATATATTCCATCTGCGGAAAGAAAAGAGATCTTACTTACTGATCGTATATGTCTAATATACATCATACAATGGAAAAGATTTTTTTTAATTAAAAACTGTTCCTCTGTTTGGCATATGCAGCACATATTTCGATATGCATTACAGACAAGGCATGAATAATGCTGACAAAAATAAGAAATGCGTTGAAAGGGTTTTCCAACGAAGACAAGTTAGGCCCTATCCATGGAATAGGGCCTAACTTGCTGATCAGTGGAGGTCTCAGTGCTGAGACCCCTGCAGATCGTGAAAACTCGGTGCTCCTTAGACTAATGGAGCAGACGAATGCGCGGCCATCTGCCCTATTAGCCTGAGGAGCAGCGGTGGGTCCGTCG
The DNA here is from genome assembly GCA_019512145.1 of Engystomops pustulosus. Taxonomy (NCBI): domain Eukaryota; kingdom Metazoa; phylum Chordata; class Amphibia; order Anura; family Leptodactylidae; genus Engystomops; species Engystomops pustulosus. Next base: position 183,125,079 of record CM033642.1, on the reverse strand, counting down.
GAGACATCGGTCCGTCCGTCAGCACTGAGACCCCCACTGATCAGCAGGTTAGGCCCTATCCCATGGATAGAGCCCAACTTGTCTTCGTGGGAAAACCCCTTTAAATCTGGGAATACAGATGGGCGTAACATTCTAACTATGCAACAGATGAAGACCTGTATGACACTATACTGTACTGTGTGTGGTAATTTGATAGTTAAGTATCAGTCTCTACATTCTTAAATGCCTTAAAAGGAATTCTACCACTAGGTTTGAGCCTAATAAATAAGAACAATTCCTTTATTTATATAGCCACACAGATAATGCAGCGCTACACAGAGTTTGCCATTTCAGTCCCTGTCCCCAATGGGGCTCACAATCTAATGAACCCACCAGTATGTTTTGGAGTGTGGGAGGAAACCGGCGGACCCGGAGAGAACATAAAAATTCTTTGCAGATGTTGAGCTGTATGGAATCCAGGACCCCAGAGCTGCAAAGCTGTAGTGCTAACCATTGAGTCACATTGCTAAGTGGATGAAGTGTAACCAACACAGTACTTGAACCACCGGTATATTTTTGTTATGCACCAGACAGTACTGCACTGTAAGTGGGCACATGTTCGGAAAGTAAAAGTAAAGAACTGAAATAGAATGGATCAGTTGTAAACCCCATTGAAATCAATGTAAATTATAATGTCATCCGTTATAAGTCAGTGATGGGCAACCTTTTGAGCTTGGTGTGTCAAAATTCGCCAAAAAACCGAGCATAACTCCGGTGGTGTGTCACCTTGAAAAAAAAAAAAAAAAAACAAAAAACATAATTTTGTGATATTTATAGTTTAAAAATAACAATATGTATTTATTAACTTCTAGGGTACTTTAATCCTAGTTGTGTGATTGATCCTACCATGTACTACAGTATGGCGAGTACAGGCAGTCCCCGGTTTACATACAAGATAGGGACTGTAGGTTTGTTCTTAAGTTGAATTTGTATGTAAGTCGAAACTGTATATTTTATCATTGTAGTTCCCGACAATTTTTTTTTTTTTGCCCCAGTGACCATTGGAGTTTCAAATTTTTTTTTGCTGTTATAGGACCAAGAATTATCAATAAAGCTTCATTGCAGACAATTTAAGCTGATTATTGCATCTGGGACTATTTAAAGCTCCAGAGAGCTTCACCAGAGGTCACAGTGGGCAGAGGGGTCCGTCTGTAACTATGGGTTGTCTGTAAGGTCGGGTGTCCTTAAGTAGGGGACCGCCTGTATATGGGATTTTCCACATCATCTATTTATTACAATGTGCTGGACAATCTCTCAGCCTCCCGGCTACTGACCCTGGCCGGTTAGGAGCCGAAGATGAAACTTAACTCTCCGGCGGCCGCGTGTCACTGAAAATGGCTATGCGTGTCAGCACTGACACGCGTGTCATAGGTTGGCCATCACTGTCATAAGTTGTACAAATGATCCGTTATTCTTCATTTTTTTTCACAGAAAAAAAAAAAAGCTTGCAGTACTTTTTTTTCCGTTCCAAAAAAAAAAAAAAAAAAGATTCAAAACGGATGGTGCCAAACTGACCATAACGGATGACATTAAGTTATGTAGACAAAAATAGATCAAAAGGTAGATAGGCAATTAGAAATGAGAGATCAATCGGTAGGTAGATGGATAAATTTGTTTCAGGGAAGGATACATAGACAGATATAGAAGCTATAGATCAGTGTTTTGAAAGTGGAAGTAAAGTGTAATTAAAAAAAACAATTCTTCAAAAAGAAAACTGATACTAACTGACACTAACCAAAAGACAAGTGTCCGTTTGTTTTTTAACAAGGAAACGTTAGTGTCCATCTACTTAACTGATATCCTACATCTTCACAAAAAAAACAAAAACATGGGTGTTGGAATATAGATACGCAAGTTAGTACTACTCACAAAATTGGAACCAGGCATCAGCTGTATATCCCAAACAGAACATTGAGCATTGGCAGGATTAATGTCCGATATACTGAATACATGATTACAATAAGTACAGGGAGGCGTTGTTCATTACAGGAAATATGCCCAATATACAGATATGTATATAGATAAAGCACAGCTTTTTGGCCTAATGGGCTTTTCTAAAACACTTGGCAGCCTAGAAGAAAGCATACCTGATAAACATGGTTCAGCTTGAAATGCTTTAGTAACAGCAGCAACACAGCAGAAATAGCTTTGACAATTATCTCTTTGTGTCGATTGACATCTACTCCTAGTTTCATGCTCTGAAGAACAGTGGTTCTATGAGAAAGAATAAAATGATTTAACTTAATACTAAAGTAAGCTAAATTCATGTAAAAGAAAACTTACAGAAAGGTGCACCTATTCAGTGTTACTTACGGCATTTCTTCCGGAAGCACATCTGCCAGTATATTAATGGAATCTGTCTTGGCTTTGGAAGTAGGTGCAGCAGCAAGCAGGATCTTCAGTAAAGCAATCTGAATAGATTACAAAATAATTATTACCCATAGGATTTTTAATACAATCTTCACTGCAAATTACTGGACACAATGGGGGAGATTTATCAGAGGTGTCTGAGGTAAAACTGTTCTAGTTGCCCATACAAACCAATCAGAGCTCTGCTTAAATTTTATTTAACAGCTGTGAGAAAATAAAAAGGTTGTCATGGGCAACTAGAACAGTTCTGAACTCTGACACAATCATCCCTTTGCTTCAACCCTGGTAGATACCACAATCAATATCAAACCAACAACGCAACCAGCTACCATAATTGCTTGACTCTAAGAGGGCACCTTTCAGTAAGAAAAAGTTCCTGCGTCTTATAGTCAGAAGGTCAGGAGGACCCAGCACTGCCAGACCCTCCTGACCGCTGTAATGGAGATCGGGGGACTGCTCCTCTCCATCTGAGAAAGCAGAGGCTTGTCACTCCTTACTTTGACTCCTGGTCGCCTGACACTAACACTAAAGGACCTTTGACGATGCAAATTTCAAGTCACATGACACGAAGTGAAGAGAAAGTTCAGTACACATAGTGAGATGTCTGTGCCCTGCAGCTACATGGAGAATGTGAGTAGCTGTAGGGCTGGGGAGCTAGAAGGGAAGGGTATACAGAAGAGATGAGTGTGATTGTTATACACATGGGATAAAGAGCTGGTGGGGGAGGGCTTATTTATTCTAAATGTCTGATGAAATGTGGGGGGACGGAGGCTGGTAAACTGAGGATATGATAAATATGGTGCATAGGAAGCTGAGGGGGCGTCTACACGTGACGTTTTGGGGATTTGTTTTACTGCTTTGAAAGAGTTTTTCTTCATTGCTACTTACACAGCAGCAGTGCTAACATTTTTGTAGCTGCTTACACTTCCAGCAATGAAGAAAGCATCCAAACGCATGATAACAAGTAAAACTCATCCGTGCTGACGTGTTTAAAAAGGCATCATGAAACGCCACATGTGAACGCACTCTCAGTCTACGGAGGATGTTAGTCATTATAAATGGTTGAAAGGGGATGATGTGCTTGCATGTAACAAGGCTTTATCTATACATGTAGCAGAGCTGTGTGAATTTATATAGAAGATATGTCTGTATGTAAATGTAGTGGAGCTATTACAGAGATTTGTTTCGCCACCCAATGGGTGTCAAATATATTTAGCGTTTTTTTATGTTTAGATCTGGGGTGCATATTATAGTTCAAAAAAGATGGTAAAATTGTTATTCACAGAGAATGTGCTGTCCTGGTCACTGGAGTCCAAAAGTCTTTTTAATTTAAAAAAAAAAAAGACCTTGCCACATAAATATTAAACTGAAAAACTGTCCCCCCCCCACCCCCAAACAAAATGTCTACACGTGCCATAAAATTACTAATTCTTTGGTCTGTTAAAAGAAGGAACTCATAATGGGTATTACTGCAATGGTCTGGAGGAAAATAAAGGAATGCCTCCATGTGCAATTGTTCCATTCACTTGTATAAAATAGCATACTCCGAGCGTTGATCATTATCGCGTACCATCACCACATTCACACAGGGCATTTGGTGACCCTCCCTGCAAATCAGTAGCAAAAGGGATAAGCATATTTAAGGGGAAAATCTCTTTAATACAATCCCCTCATCTAACAATTGCTCACTAATCTCAAGCATAACCTGGCCAATGTCATAAAAAGCTTAGAATAGAGAGTATATAATGCACTCACCATATATTGAGGTAAACTTGGAAGAAGACCCTGGTATAAGATTTCTGCCGGAACTTGTTCAACCTCCTCTTCACCCTAAGTTACAATTACAACAGGTGTAAAATTAAATGGGAGAAGAGAATGTGAGTAGCTGTAGGGCTGGGGAGCTAGAAGGGAAGGGTATTACTGCAATGGTCTTTAACAATCATGAAAATTACCGTATTTTTGGACTATAAGACGCACATTTTTTCCCCAGAAGAGGGGGAAAAAACTGTGGTGCGTCTTATAGTCCGAATAGAGCAGTGAGCACTTGGCAGTAAGCGCAGGGGCAGTGCTGAGCTCGGCTCTAGCAGCACACTGCTCTGAGCTCGGCTCCACACACAGCTGCCGCCTGCTGGTTTCTGTGAGCAGCGGAGCTCAGTAATCACATTGAATGCACACTGACTGACACCACTTCCAGGTTATGAAGGGATGAAGGAAAGCACAAGCCACGCCCCCTCAGCACGGAGCTCTCACTGTGACTGATGCCGGACAGATCACTATCTTCTCCCAGAGACCCAGCATCAAATAACGCTAAAGATAAGACAGGAAATGTGACCAGTACTTCTCTGCTCCTGTGCCTGCTGTGCTGTTCTCACAGGTGTGTGAAACTGAACAATTCCCAAACAATGCTTGTACAAGGTAATATGAGCTTACAGTCTATGTCACCCCCTGTGTCCCCTCCTCCTCATAGATTGTAAGCTCTTGTGACCATTGTACAAGCCCTGTCAACTCCTGTGTCGTCCTCCTCATAGACTGTAAGCTCTTGTGACCATTGTACAAGGATTGTCAACTCCTGTGTCCTCCTCCTCATAGACTGTAAGCTCTTGTGGCCATTGTGCAAGCATTGTCACTGCCAGTGCCCCTCCTCCTAGTAGATTGTAAGCTCTTGTGACCATTGTACAAGCATTGACACCCTGTGTCGTCCTCCTAGTAGATTGTAAGCTCTTGTGACCATTGTACAAGCAATGTCACCCTGTGTCCTCCTCCTCCTCATAGATTGTAAGCTCTTGTGAGAATTTGTCACATATACTCATACATACAGCCCTGGTAACTCTTGAGACCCCCTGACTACGTGTCAACATAATTCTACAATTCCCATCACTAATTCTGCCACCAACACTGGCTGAGCTTCCTGCTAGCCAAGCCCTAGCCAATCAGTGTTGGGTCAAAGTAACAACACTTCCCCCCAACCACCAAGTGTTCTGTATAGAGCTGTATCTGATAGAACACTTGTAGTGTTGGCACGGGAGTCATCCTTCAGCATCAGGTAACCGTGTCCCATAAAATGTACCCTAATAAAGTGTCCCCATTAATTCTCCCCGAACACAGTACACTATTAAAACTTCACCAAATGTCACACAATGACTCCTAATAAAAGTACCCCCTACACAGTCCCCTTAGGCTACACTCCCATGAACGTGTGCCCGCCGTACCATAGCACGGCTGGCACACATTGATCCCCACGAGAGGAGGAGGGGGTGAGGGCTGCTCGCCCCCTACCACTCTCCAAAGTGAAACATGGCTGTACCGCCCCGTACAGCGCCGTTACTTTACTGTTACTTTATTAAATATTTTAGCACACTATTTGGGGGGAAAAAATTTTTTCTTATTTTTCCACCTTTAAAACCTAGGTGCGTCTTATGGTCCAGTGCGTCTTATGGTCCAGTGCGTCTTATGGTCCGAAAAATACGGTACTGGAGGAAAATAAAGGAATGCCTCCATGTGCAATTGTTCCATTCACTTGTATAAAATAGCATACTCCGAGCGTTGATCATTATCGCGTACCATCACCACATTCACACAGGGGAAAATCTCTTTAATACAATCCCCTCATCTAACAATTGCTCACTAATCTCAAGCATAACCTGGCCAATGTCATAAAAAGCTTAGGATAGAGAGTATATAATGCACTCACCATATATTGAGGTAAACTTGGGAGAAGACCCTGGTATAAGATTTCTGCCGGAACTTGTTCAACCTCCTCTTCACCCTAAGTTACAATTACAACAGGTGTAAAATTAAATGGGAGAAAGAAAAAAAAAAAAAAAAAAAAAACGACAAACACCAAAATATCTTGGTCATACTTACACCTGAGAGTGGACACCTAATGAACTCTTCTTCTAGGCGAATCTGGATCTCAGCAACAGAAGTATATTTGTGCTAAAAGAAATGCAGAAAGTTCTCAATGTGTTCTGTTATACTATATCTATACACAGTGAATAATAGGGGAATGTATCATACATTTTACACCAGTTTCTGATCAAAAGGCGGTCGTCTTGGGTCAGGGTATAGCAGGAAGGGCCAATGCCCCTTTTTTTTAACATTTAGAGCTGGAGTAAATGTGAATTTCTGGTCTAAGAGAGATGCCTAATTTATCAAAAGGCATACCCCTTTTCCAAAATAAGTAGCAATTGTCTCACGAGCAAGATAGAGTACAGTCTGTCCTTGATCTAATAGGCCTAATTTACACGTTTGCCCATGGCGGCTGATGGCTGGTTCAAGCAGCAGAATTTTTATTTATTCAATTATTTTATATTGTTCCCTTATAAAGAATGGTGTTTTTACCTCTTGTGTCAACACCCTCATCCTTAAGGTCAGTAAGCTCTTGTGAGCAGGGCACTCACTCCCATTGTTCTATTTGACTGTTTCTTCTGTATAATGTAATATTATATTTGTATATGTCCCCTATGATTTGTAAAGCGCTACAGAATTTGATGACCCTATACAAGATTATTATTATAAGATTTCCGTTATACACTCCTTTTAGGAGAGCGTAACAAACTAAAAACGGAAGGTGAACAGAAGATCTCCTGTTCACCATCCATTTCCCAAAGACTTTAATGGAGCTTCTGTTATACTCCAGTACGCATGCGTTAATAATAGTGGTATCTTGGTCATACTTACACCTGAGAGTGGACACCTAATGAACTCTTCTTCTAGGCGAATCTGGATCTCAGCAACAGAAGTATATTTGTGCTAAAAGAAATGCAGAAAGTTCTCAATGTGTTCTGTTATACTATATCTATACACAGTGAATAATAGGGGAATGTATCATACATTTTACACCAGTTTCTGATCAAAAGGCGGTCGTCTTGGGTCAGGGTATAGCAGGAAGGGCCAATGCCCCTTTTTTTTAACATTTAGAGCTGGAGTAAATGTGAATTTCTGGTCTAAGAGATATGCCTAATTTATCAAAAGGCATACCCTTTTCCAAAATAAGTAGCAATTGTCTCACGAGCAAGATAGAGTACAGTCTGTCCTTGATCTAATAGGCCTAATTTACACGTTTGCCCATGGCGGCTGATGGCTGGTTCAAGCAGCAGAATTTTTATTTATTCAATTATTTTATATTGTTCCCTTATAAAGAATGGCGTTTTTACCTCTTGTGTCAACACCCTCATCCTTAAGGTCAGTAAGCTCTTGTGAGCAGGGCACTCACTCCCATTGTTCTATTTGACTGTTTCTTCTGTATAATGTAATATTATATTTGTATATGTCCCCTATGATTTGTAAAGCGCTACAGAATTTGATGGCACTATACAAGATTATTATTATAAGATTTCCGTTATACACTCCTTTTAGGAGAGCGTAACAAACTAAAAACGGAAGGTGAACAGAAGATCTCCTGTTCACCATCCATTTCCCAAAGACTTAAATGGAGCTTCTGTTATACTCCAGTACGCATGCGTTAATAATAGTGGGAAAAAATATTTTTACAATAACAATGGAATCAGATGTGCACACACATAAACAGCACACTTACCAGCTTTAGAGTGCGAATACTCTCATGAATAGGACGCGGCAAACCAACCACTGTATCTGTGTCACTGTAGATTGTAGAGAGGTTATAGCGACAGCCACCTTTATATTCTACTAAGCTACACAGTACAAGACTAAATTCTTTAGCTTACCTTCCAAGAGTGTAACCAATGAACTTACTGCGACTTGATTCCAAGAAGATCTCGATATCTTTTTCCCTGTAAAGGGAACAGAATTAAAAGTTAATGAAGTGTGTGATGTACAAAAACCTGAATAAAATTATCATTATTGGACACAATTTTTTTCAAGTCCGGGAGATCACCTCTATTTTCAATGACAGGGACAATACGTTTTTGGCAATCTGGTCTCTCTGGTAGGATTATAATTAATCACAAAGCGCATCCTCTTCTCTCCCTCTGGGCGCGTTCACACGTTGCGTTTTGACCTGCGTTTGAAACGCATATACAACAGCTGAGGAGAGGTGATTTGCCTTATTACATCACTGTAAACGTTTCCGTTTACAAAACGCATCGTAAATGCGATGTTAACATGTGCGTTAACAAAGTGCGAACGCATGCGTTTTGTTAATGCATGCGTTAACATTGCGTTTACAAATGTAAACGGTAATGTAATTAGGCAAATTACCTCACATCAGCTGTTGTATATACGTTTCAAACGCATTGAAAACACAACCAAAACGCAAAGTGTGAATGCGCCCTCTAAGAAATACTACTTGGCTCACCCTAATAGGAACCCTTCCCTATTTTTCTTACTTTCTTCCAAAATAGATTTTCATCCTGAATTACCCCTGAATGAAAGCTCATGTGCTTAGGGTGATGTCACACATGGCGTTTTGAAACCGTTTTTGGTCCGTTTTTAAGCAGTCCGTTAAAAAACACATGCGTTAAAAAACGTGTCAGTTTTTTATTGTGCAAATTCTGAAAACCTGTCAAAAACGGATGCGTTTTCAAAAAGCGCATGCGTTTTTTTTAACGGACTGCTTAAAAACGGACCTTACAGGGGTATTCCAATTTCAGCAAAATAATGTTAGTGTTTTTAAGATAAAAAGTTGTACAGTTTTCCAATATACTTTCTTTATCAATTCCTCATGGTTTTCTAGATCTCTGCTTGCTGTCCTTCTATAGAAAGCTTTTACGTCTACATCCAATGCACAAAAATCTGACCATGGTCACACAGGTGCACGGCTTGTTATACCACAGAGAGTAATCAGATGTGTGTGATATAACGAGCTGCGCACCTGTGTGACCATGGTCAGATTTCTGTCCACTGGATGTAGACGTAGAGGCTTTCTATAGCAGGACAGCAAGCAGAGATCTAGAAAACAACAAGGAATTTATACAGAAAGTAGTTTTGAAAGTTGTAGAACTTTTTGTAATATATACAATAACATTAATTTGCTGTAATGGGAATACCCCTTTAAGTTACATGTGTCTTAGTGTGGGTGTGAATGCTATGGCCACCATCAAGTTCAAAAATTAAGTCATCTGAATGGAACAGTGGTTTAGTGCTGTACTCCTCTTCAGCAGTCCTATAAAGTGGCTGCATACATACTTGACTGCTTCAACATTCAACTACAGCAAACCTAAGCAACCCAGGAGTGTCCCATTACAAAAAGTACAATTTCATTGTAAAGAGGACCTGTCACTAAGCACTACCCCATTTTTAAAAGTGATAAACTGCTAGCTTTATCGGAACTGCAGCACCGTACAATTGGAATGCCGTACTGAGCTGACAGCGGTTCCGGCGTATTCATGGGGGGGGCGATCAGAGGCACTGCTTCTCCCCCCCAATGCCATAGGCCGCCGGTGACTGCCAGGCTTCATGCAGCAGTCACCACCTCCTAGTCCCTCCCCCTCATGAATTTGCCGGACCAAGCTGACAGTTCGGTCCAGCATTCTAATTGTAAGGCGTTGCAGTGTCTGCTAGCTTTATTGGAGGGTTCCGATAAAGCTAGTGGTTTATCACTGCTAAAAATGGGGTAGCGCTACGAGCTGCTTACTTTAGTAAGCAGCTCCTAGTGCTTTTTTTAAGGGATGACAGGTCCTCTTTAATGCTGCAGCATGTGCCTACATATGTAGAGAACCTAGGCTACTTCTCCACAGTGCACATAGTGATATGAAAAGAAAGAAAAAAAAAAACTGAGTTAGGCAATTAAAGGCCAACATTACACCTAAATACATTTTACTCTCACCTCACTTTTGGTGCCCAGGGTAAACCTTTTGGTAATGCAAGACGATCAGTAGCAGGTTGAGTAACCGACGGTGGCATCACCTCTTCCCGTTCAATGGAGAAGGGTTCACCCTCTAAGCTGTTTTCTTCATCATTTTCCTCTTCTTCATCCCTAGTATCATCTGTTTTGTATGGATCCCGCTCATTAAATGCATCAAGATTATCCTGTTTGATAAGTGCCTGGAAACAGAAAAGTGAAAGCCCAATTTTATGTACATACATTTACTGTATCACCTATAATATAAAATGCTATCAGTGAGTTTATATAATTCATTTTAGGTTATGTTTGTCCAGTAAATATGATACCATGTTCTATCAAGTTGTTCAATGTAAGAATCCACATATTTCTAGGCAAAACACATTTCCCCAAGATAAAATATAGGGAATGAGATAAGGGCAGACTAGCTTCAACAGTAGATGAAATATGTGTGTACTTACCTTATGCTCCCTTCGGCCTCTTCTCTGCTGCTGCTCAATAAGATCAGAAGCTGAAGCTGGTGGAGATGCAGCTCTCATATTGCGGATTACTTTAATGCTATCTTCAGGAAGAGGTGGAAGCCCCAAGATCTCTCGCTTCTCTGCTTTCATCTTCAGCAAATCTTCAAAACCACCCAGAGTGCACTGAGAAGAGATGACTTATAAATACAGAAGCACAAAACTCATGGAAAAAACAAAGCCATATACTTACCAACACAGTCTTCCAGAGTAGCAACAGCACCTTTTTCATAGGAAAATGTGGAGCATGACCACTACAGAACTTTGTGACCATCCCAAAAAGTAGAACAGCAAACGGCTCACTGTTATATACGGGTGACCCTGCAGGAATACAAATCATTGTGTCACCAGATAAAAAAAGCTCTATACTTTAAATAACTGCTGTATATATACTATATTTAGCCCTGCTAAAGTATGGCGGTCACATACATTAGGAGTGAGGGCACTGCTCACAATAGCTTACATTTATGAGAAAGGGATGACCAAGGTGGTATATGTGCTAATAGAATGGCAAAGGAAAAAACTGAGGGACAAAAGACATAAATAAAGCTGCACAAACCAGTCAATCTATTTTTACAGAACACATGGGCCTGTAGAGTAACCTGTATAATTATATCAGCTGCTCAGGGATTACAAAGAGGGTGCTGAAGACAGTAAAGGTTAGAGTAAGGAGAGTTAAAGTGGCATGAGGGCAGTAGGTGGAAATGACAGGTAGGGCAATGCACACCTAGATCTGCGCAGAAGGTTTGCCTCATAGTTTTCCATTCTTCACTATCGTTTTCACCTTCCTCTCGTAACATATCCACCATCAGATACATGATGTTCAAAAGTACACTGAAAAGCAAAGGAATATGTACAGTTTCTTTTCAACAAAAAAAGGAACATTTTTTTCCCCAAAAGTTTTAGTCAACATAGGTTCCTCTTACCGAAGATCTGTGCTGTCAGCCAGAGAGATTGCAGGCTTCCTTACAGCATTACTGCAAGCTGCACTGTTTCTAAAAGACATTAGAATAAAAGTCTTCTATAGTGACTGTCAATGTTTACAAGCAGGCCCTGTCCTATTACCCATCCTACACATGAAACACTCCACTGGATCCAAGTTCTGTAGGACTGCAAGGTTTTCTGTTTTATTTAGCAAGCAATGTTATTTTTCTGTAAGAAGACATCTAAGCCCTTGTCAAATCTCGCCGCTGTGCCTGCAGTAACCAGCTCCTGAGGCAGGCTATTCCACAAATTCAGAGTTCTTATAGGAAAGAAACCCGGTCACCTCTAGGGATCAAACCTAATCTTTTTATGTGATTTAATAAGAAACAACTTTTCATTCCCAACTCTCCTGTTTCCCTCTCAAAATCCAGGGCATCATTTTTAAGAACTGGTGTCCAGAACTGAACGGCATATTCTAGGTGATGCCGAACCAACGCCTTATACACTTGTAATTTTACATCTCTATCCCCAGAGTCCATAACTCATGACAAGATCCTGTTGGCTTTAGAGGCAGCTGATTGACATTGAATGCAGTTATTTATTCTATTTATCTACTAGTACACCCAGATCCTTCTCAGCGCTCTCAGATTTCCTCCCCCAAGGACATATGGTGTATGTGCATTATTAGTATCCATTTGCATAATGGCACAGTTACCCACTTTGAACCTCGTTTCCAAAGTGGATGCCCAAACGCTCAGTGTGGCCATGTCACCGTGTAATTAACGACAATATAAAAAAAGTTAGTATAAATTTGGGAGTTTGCCTAGTTAGTGGCTCCTCCACCTTTTATCTC